>UXSR01005939.1:5139-18879 GCA_900604375.1 Mesocestoides corti
TGCCTTGTGTCGCTGCAATCACGCTGTATTCAAGGTCCAGAAGTTTATTTAAATAGAAGCTATCCCGATTTCCTCTAATGGGACAGTTTAACCCGAAGTGCATGTTTCGTTTAACGCGCTCTGTCAATGTGTTGCAAAGGCTTGAAGCAAAATAAAATTCACTGCCTTAGTTAGAATCAATTGGTGCTGTTTTGGCTGCACGTCGTTGATCGGATATGTCTGAACTCATTTAGCCACTCAACGAGTAAAGACTTCTTTGCAAATGAAGATTGTTTCATCGCCAGGCTCTTTTGCTTCGTTTTTAAAAAATTCAAATCTAGTTTCTTTGTCTTACGAAAAGCAGAATTAATCAGTCACAAGTTAAAAAAAGGGCTTCTTAAAGCAACATTAGCTTAATATTTGCAAATCGGTTTAATCAAATATATTAAGTTACATGGAAAGAGATCAAGTTGAAGAACACTATTTATCTGCGACACCTTGTTGATAAATGACAAGACGACTATTTGTCATCACGCCCTTTCTAATGCACACAACACTTTACCGATGTACATCAAGTAGACTCGCATGCCACACAACAAACACCAGCAACCACCCACTGGGCGAGTTCGGCCGTAGTCAGCACATGGAATGCACATGCACATCACCACACAAACGCGTGCAACGCGACTGGAATGGGAAGAGTAAATGAGCCAGCATAAATCAGGCCTTTTCGCATTGCAAAGCGTGCGACGGATGTTCACAATGCCAGCACCGAAACAGTCGCCAAACTGGTGCATACAACTTTGGAGATTTGACGCATTGTCTCACGCTTTTCCTAACATATTGCAAACAGATTTAAAAGATAGTTGATATAAGATAGGCCTAATCTGCAGACTCTTTATTCGGTCTGGGCACGCGTAAAATTACCCACCAACACCCTACCATTGTGAATGCACAATTCGCAACAATACATCAGATGACGCCGATTATAGCAGAGAAAAGCAACAAGAAGCAGGCAGATTTTTGGGAAGATTCGGAACGGTGCGGTCCAAATAGACCTCAGTTGATCTGCGTTTGCTATTCACGCGCTGAGTGTACGTCACACAAGGACAGGCAAATGAACTTGTTCACAACTAGGAAAAATGCAACGCGACTGAGCAACAGTCACACGAAAATGGGTTTATGAATGTCGTAATAGCCACAGAACTGCTTGACGCATTGCATCAAGATACGCACGAGGGCAAATTGAGGTTGAGATGTTGAAATGGTTACAGATCATAGGATATCGTGTGAATTGAGGCGCGAAGGCATTAAATGTGGAATCTAAACCCTACTGTGGCTATCAAAGACATGCCTAAAGCAATTCAAAGTAGGTTAAATGACAGGGGCCATTTAACATTGTTAGTGTCTAGTTCATTTGCTTAGAAGGTGGGAGCATTTTTCAAGACGTTAGGAAGAAACTAGCGGGCTCTATGTGAATCCGACTTTGTCCATGGAGTCAGACTAATTGACTTGAAGAAGGAAATAGCACTCAGGTGAATGCTTAATTAGGTGCACAAGCGCTGATGTACTAGTACTGAATAAAAAGATGTTTGCCAGTGGCTACACAACTGACTGATACAGTTAAGTGGACTAGTGCAAATACAGACGTCAGAATGGTCACATGGAAAAAGCAGGTGGTGGTGGCACACAAAAAGGGGTGTGTAAGGAGGCGTCTCAGGTTGATTGACGGGCACGCCGTGAAAGGGCAAACGTGGGTGTGTGAGGCTGCATTGACCGGGTTTTTGGACAAGAATTGGCACGGTTCACCACAGAACCTGCAACTGCCAACTTATGTGGGTCCATTTGTGACGCATTTTGCTTTTAGTTTAGTGTTAGCTGTACTCCCCAAGTTGTCAGTAACATCAGCTGAAACATACACAAGAGTGTGCTTTTCATGCCACCAAGCTGGAATCGTATTTGAGTGGTTTCAGAATCATTTAACCTCATATCATTGGTATTTTAACAAACATGAGCCTTTGGCTGAGATTATTTGTCAATTCCTTAGGTGATTAGAATGTTTTGGTGATCTTAGCAACGTATGTTTCCAGATGCTCTTATAAACGCCTACAGTATTGCGTTGATAACTTTAGTCTGAACATTTTTTTTGTATTTTATTGATACGCAGCCTCGTTAGAGTGTTTGAAATGATCACTTTACCCGGCAAGTGCGATCCAAATAATACGCCATCTTTATTTCCTCATCATTTTAATGGGCGTTACGTGCATGTAACAGCTATTTGCAACAATTTTTGCAAATTATTCACTATCAATTGATCTTGAGCCATTCGATGCAACTTCTGGCCTGGTATTGTCCATTTCCATTGAAATGCTCTAAAATGGTGATTAAAACAAAGCAACGTCGTCGGTAACCGAAATGACTACGTGAAAGACGGTTGTGGTGGTTATTGCAGTGAATAGAAGCAGCAAGACAAGAATATTTACTAATTCGGATCGTGCAATTTAAACTTTTCACGCTCAAGTTGTTGCCATTAAGTAACGGATTTTACTTTCCTGTTTCGAACATTTCTTTTCATTCAGCGATTTCACTCAACTCAAATTTGATGCACATTATGCTTAAGTCAAATTGTGAAATTAGGCTTTAAACAAAGCCTCAAAATTTATCTAAATTCGAACGGTCTGTTTGCAGGCTTATTGAACTCAATTGTGATGCACATGATGCTCAAGTCGGATCGTGAAATTTGGCTTTAAAAATAGGTTCTAGTGTTTGCTAAAGTTAGCCCGATTGAAAGGTTTGCCATTATCCGGTTGTAAGTGGAAGGTATTTCGGCACAATCGTGTACTGCCCTTTCACTTCAGAGAAAAGAATATGTTGATTGGTTGTACCAAAGACATGCAAGTAACAGTTAATAATATAATGCCTGCACTCTGCGATCTACGTTATGCTCAAAATCAAGGAAAGAGAGAGTGATATTACAACTTACATAAATCCAAGTAACTTAATAATCACACAATGCACACCAAACGTCTATGCTACATTGGAGGCCTGGGATGGAGGGGTTCCAAAAGTAACGGCCTGTTAGTAATGAATGTTTTTGACAACCATGGTGGCAAAAACAGTCAGCATGATGTACTTAACGACAATTCGTGCTTAAATTGCTCCTTAAGTGTTGAGGCGCCACGTCATTCTTTCGTCTGCAATGTTACTTTGTCCATCCTGAACTATTTAAACGTTTGCCAGGTGTGCAGCTGATATCACTTAATTTTTGCTGCTGCAAAATTGCGTTCCTGTGTGCCTTGGTTAGCATTTCGGCGTGTATCTGCTATTGAATTATAAAGATATACACATTGTGACTTTAATCAGTTGTACTATAAGAAGTAGATTTGAGTGAATTTCAATTAGTCATACGCGAATTGGAACGGAATACTACACTTCTTCGAATAAAGGATGTATTCAATTTCAACCATCCGCCCGGTTGAAAAACCCGTAATTTAAATGCACTTAAAACACACACCAAATGACCTGTCTTACTAATCAGGTTTCTTCAATCTCCAACTGGGTAAAAATATATGAACATTACGGAGGTCAAAAATGAAAAATTTAACGGCAACTGAGAAGGGAAGTGTCGAAAATTTGGGCTTCTAGCACAATCGACATTTGAATGCCAGGCCAGCCTTTGCATACTACTTCCCAAATGCCCACCACCTGACAGATACAGTTAAGTGGACTAGTAAAAATACGGACATCTGGATGGTCACATGGATAAAGAAGGTGGTGGTGGTGGTGGTGGCATATGCAGACGGGTTAATAGGCATGGGGGCCAGCGTGACTGACGAGCACGCCGCGAAAGGGCACACGTGTGTGTGTGTGCGTGTGGATGCAACGACCGGGTTTTTGGACAGAAACTAGCAAGGTTCACCACGTAACCTGCAACTGCCAACATATAAGGGTTCATTAGTGACGCATTTTGCTTTTAGTTTAGTGTGAGCTGTATTCCCCAATTTTTCAATAGCACCAGCTGTAACTTACTCTAAACAGATCTTATAATGCCACCAAGCTGGAATCGTATTTGAGTGGTTTCCGAAGCCTCTGACCGATTATCAATACCATTTGAGCAGTTATGAGACTTCGGTTGACGTTATTTTCCAATTCGCTAAGGTGATTAGAATGTTTTAGTTGTCTTAGTGACGTGTGCCTTCAGATGTCGTTTTAAACGACTGCAGTCTTGCGTTGCCACCTTTAGTTTGCGCAGTTATTGTATGTTATTGAGACACAGCCTCGTTAGTGAAATTAAAATAATCACTGTACTTGGCAACTACGATCCAAATACAATGCTAACTCTGTTTTTAGAAATCTTGACGATTTATTCACAGTCAGATGATCTTGGGACATTCGAAGTACCTTCCAGCATGGCATTGTCCATTTCCATTGAAAAGCTCTAAAATGGTGACTAATACAAAGTAACGTCGGCAAAAACCGAAATGACCACGTGAAAGACGGTTGTGGTTGTCATTGCAGTGAATAAAAGCAACAAGGCAAGAATATTTACTAACTCGGATCATACACCCTGGACTTGCCACTCGCAAGATGTTACAATTAAGTGATGGGTTTTACTTTCCTGTTTTGCACATTTCTTTTCATTCAGCAATTTTATTCAACTCAAATTTGATGCACATGATACTTAAGCCGAATCGTGAACTTAGGCTTTAAAAAAGCCTCAAGATCCAGTTAAATTAAGCTTGACGATAACCAGTAAATGACACTTTAGATGGTATATTCTCTTGATTGCATGTTCCCATGCACAAACCAATTTAATCTCATGTAAAAGAAAAAAATAGCTTTAATGGGAGCTTTAGCAAGTTTGACCAGAAGTTTGTTTAAATTTGGGATTGCTACAAAGCTGCTTATTTTCCAAAGGGCGCCAGCTTAGGCAATTTGAACGCTTTGCTTTCAAAGAAGGAAAAATCCGTTTTTCATCAATAAAGTCCCTTTTCAAGAAGAAGTCCCCAATGAGACCCATTTATTACTAGCATCATAACAGACTGCTTTGTCAACAAACCATCGATTCGAAAGTCATGCACATAGACGGATAATTCAAACTGGCAGACATGTCATTCTATCTACTATTTATTTTAAATCTATCGCTATTATGCAGGATGTCATATTGACTTTCAATGATACATTGACTCGAAACATTATAAGCCTTGATTGATTGCCAGTTATTCCTGTTAGAACACATAAGTGAGTCTTACTATTTCACAACGTCACTTTGTGCCAGGTTTAGGCGAGAATGCGCATGAAACATCGTCTCCGTTATTTTCGTTGTCAATCCCATTGTTTACTCTGGTGAACTGACTTCGTAGGTTAGCATAGAAAGAAAGTATTTCTTCACACTCGATTTGAGAATCACATGCCAAGCAGTAAGATTATCACAAGTGGGAGGTTAAGCTGCATCAGTTCCGACTACGTCTTGTTCCATTAAATGGGTCTATCTCGCCGCCGAAACACCCACATGGCGCAATGCTCAAGGCTGAAGTCAATTAAAGTTGTTTACACCAAAGGCCAATGAGAAGATGTTGCACGCAAACCACCAGAAACGTGTCTAGTGAAGTGAAACAACGAGCAACAGGAATAGCAACGACGAATGTGTGGGTGTCGCACCATGATGTTACGACACTCACACGCACAGCATTCAAAAATGGCATTAAAATAGACCTTTCAAACAATACCTTTACTGTAGAGGAATTTACGCCTAAGGACATTTAGTTACGCGGCAAAATGGGAGCATAGAAATAAATTGGGGAATTTGCGACTTCTTGGGAGCAATCTGATTATTTCATCTGATCATTCCTTGATTCACAACCCAACAACGAGTGCGGCATTAAACCTCGTAAGCAGGAAAATAAGACGCTTATTGACACCTCAGGACAAAAGTACAAGGTTCCATGAAATTAAGCAAAAGATACGCAGGAACAGGGATCTCAAATGATGTGGTCCTCTGTAATATACAAAGGTATACGCGGTACGTCACCCTCTAACCATCATATTTCCTGGACTCGATGATCTAAAGAACATGTCGCCACAATCTCAGGTAATTAAGGCAGTGCACTATCAGCCGACACTCAGAGGTCAAATCCTGTCAAAATTGGATGTTACAGTGACGATCAAAATGGAAGTGACACGATGCTTCCTCCTTCGGTATCATGTGTTACACTTAGCGGGACTCTGTGCTACCGACGACGGAGGAGGTTAAGCTGCATCGTGTGGGATGTTGTCAACATCCTCTGCATCTAAACATCAACAGGGCTCGTGCATATGATGTTGTGTTGCGGCATTTTTAAATGCACATGAATAGTCACATCTTGTTTTCCACGTAAGCACTTCTAGACTGAAAAATGTATTGAGGTATTGGCTTTGAATTCCTCCAGCGTTCAAGCGCTCTCAAGTAGTCACTTATTGCTGCAACTCACACGAATGCTAAAATGCTTCAAAATGTGAGAATTGTCAGTGTGCCTCTTTTGTTAGATGTTAGAGAAGCAAATGCTGATACTGTTCGCTCGAATTTATGCACGTGGACGTTCAAACGAAACTCCATAAGAATCAGAGTGGTTGGCCCTGTGGGTGACATTCACAAGTCAACTCCTCTTGTATACACTGATCCGTTGCTGTTTCTCGCATTCAGTGCCACAATTGACATGCCCAAATTTGTTCAACACATCACTAATTTTATATCGATGCTCTAGCAATTCCCGATTGCCAGAATTTCTTGTAGATACACACTCGTGAAACCTGCTTGAGACACGTCGTCTATGTGGTCTAGCTATTGCAAAAATGTTCGTGAAGCCGCATCTCATCTGATTGTACACATATACCTGCCACTTTGGCTTTCTAATGTGAACACACATACAAGTGTATAAATATATGTGCGTTGGGGTGTGCCCTACGTAGAACAACCGAGAGCAGACGTCTATCGTGATACACGTCGTGACATATTCATGTTATAACCAGTTCCAATAATTGGAGCCACCTCGGCATCACAACATGTGCAGCGCACACAAGCGAGTTAACTTCCGACTACACGCATGCAAGCTGATGCATAGATTAGAAGCACTACATCAGAACAACATAGTACTGACGACTCTGAATATTAGACATAACGCGGCCACCCACCGCGACTTGTCAGGTAGAGACGTGAGCATAATGTAATTTTCAGAAGAAATTTCAGTTGATTTGCTTTGATCGTAAGTATGTTGAGGATCAATGTTCAAAATTCCCCCCTCATATCGTTTACATTGTTTTATTGTCATCTTTTTATGCTAAAGGCCAATGAACATTTTGTGTGATAATACCTTCTATTTCGTGGATTTTACATGCTTTTGCAGTTTTATAGTGCTGAATAAGTTGCTTCAAGTGTTCTACGATTTGAATGTGTGAATTGTCGCCTATGACTGATTCCAAACTAAATTACATTTATCTCATGTGTCAAAATGCACATTCAATGAGCATTGTTTGTGCGCCAATGTGTACCTGAAGTACATTCGTTTGATTAATCTAGTAATTTCGAATTAAACGTTTCACTGCAAACATGTTCATTTTCACATGACATTGGAATATTTGTAGGATTTAGAAACCTTTTGCTCAACACAGGGGCTTTTTCTGGTGTATTTTTACAGGCAACTGAGTTAAAACACGCGTCAAAACCGAGGGAATTTGCACCTGCACAGGAACTGCTCGACATGCATTCCTGAGTCAACCCACTTTTAGGAGGGTCAGAAAACGCGTTTGGACCTGCGATTTATTGATGTTGACAGAACGACATTAGCAAGAAAGACTGGGCACACAAGTAACGCGAAGTCTACTCTAAACAATGCAGTAGGAGCGTTGCGAATATTAGCTTTTCGATTGTTGAAAACACTGTGCCGATCGATGTCGTTGTCATGGCGATTGAGTTGGTAGTTGGTGTGCCGATCGACGTCGTTGTCATGGCGATTGAGGTGGTAGTGGTGGTTGGTGTGTCTCTATAACATTGGTTTCGCTGACATCCATATCCATCGGGACATTGACTGCAGCTTTTTCCACTTTCGTAAGGCCTTCTCGCCACTAATTCGTCACTGAAGTAGAACATACAACCAGTAACAGCATTGCACTGCAGTTACGTGCAGGAAAAAACAATCACACTAACCCTGGTTTGTAGATGCACACCGATGTGTAACTGGATTTAGAAATACCACCTTCTATTGGACAATTTTTTATTGCACATCCAAATTGTGTCGACGCTGCCCAAACCACCTATGAACACAGAAAGACAAGCATTTGTTAGCCAGTGAAAACAGAACGGTAACTGCCAAGACTCCTGTTAGCCCACGTTAACTGGAGAAATGTCGCTGATGTTATCAACATGCAGCTCTCGGGTTCAGTTTTATGGTAAATTAGTTATGCGCGGAAATTTTGAAAGCAGGTGGGAAACACAACCATATTCACGCTGCTGGTTCAGTTTTTTTTAAGTATGACCTGTATTTACAAATGAGGCTAAACAGATATCAGTACGTTGTGCATAGATACCAAAGTGTGTATGCAAGTCAATTGGCTTAGTAAAAAGCAGAAAAAGCTGATTTTCGTTGACATTGAGTGACCTGAGGTTTGAAAGCCCACGTCTGGCTCTTCTTGTTGCAAGAAAGACTCCAAACATCTCTGTTAAACCATTGCACGTATCAGTACTTTTCAGTCCCCCCAGAAAACGTAAAATAACGGAATTTCAAAACAACGTCGTTTACCTGATTATACGCTATGCAGGGTCCATTACAGTCGTTTCTTTCGAAGTTATAATGATTACCGTTGACTTTGCACAATTCCTCAACATATTGGGACTTTCCAGGAAGTTTGTCTATCACTAGATCCGAAGTACCTTCAAACGGTTCCACATTGGCTGGTCGTCGACAATCAGCAATATATTTCACGGCCAAGTTTTCCATTTCGATTGAGTAATTCTATATCAGTATATTTTAAAAAAATTACAACATGCTTTTATTGTTGGCACTAAAATGTTAGCATTGTACTAATCATATATCCCCAAATGACCTCAATCGTTGGAACATGGCAACATGAAACACAATACATGCAGTTAAGACCACATTAAACACACAGCGTTGAAGCAATTAAAAATTTTAATTCCCTTCGCTAAATCACCGATCGAATGAACCAAATTTGCATGCTTTAGCAATGACCAACTCACCAGTAGCATCATGTTGCTGGCAGGGGGATTAACATGTTCACGTAGTTTGGTGTGGCATTCTACGATTGTTTTGCGTTCCACGTCCGTCGGCACCTCGGCTAACACATGCCACGTCAAAATTAGCAGACAGAGAAGCTTCAGCATGCTGCCTAAAATTGTATGCTGTAACATCAGAACCGGCAGATTTACCTGACATTGGGTGATGATCCAACCACACGACAAATGAGGAAGTTGACGTAGCCTGAATGTGATCTTGTTCATCGCGATTTATATAGTCCCCATTCGCAGTGGCAGACGAATGCACTTTCCTTGTTTGGTAAGTCGCACCACTTTTGCTGAGATTTGATTGGGTCACTTTGAAGGAAATTTGTTGTGAACAGAGCTAAGCAGAATACTTCCGACATTAATAAGACATTCCCTTCTACCAGACGTGGGTATTCGGTAGTAAAGTGCTGCATGATATTACGCCCCCACTCAAACAAAACTTCCTTAGTAATGCAATGCACAATACTACAACGCCGAAATCAGTTTGTTGAGACTGCGTTTGCCATGCATTCGAAAAAGTTCGTGCTAGATTTCGCTGTCGGCTTTCTATGTACTAAATTATATGCTGAAAACAGTGTTGGGTTGTGCGCCTTCGCAAATACTCTGCAATCACATGCGGAAGCAAAATTACAGCTACTGCCAACCTCGTGTTGTTGTCGCTTCAATCCGCCTTGTGTCGCTGCAATCAACGTCCAAAATATTTATCGGAGATATTTTGCTCCTTTCCTGTAATAGCCCGGCATCATCCAATGTGCATGTTTTGTTTTCTGCACGTGATGTAAAATTGTACTTTCTGCATTATTTTGAATGATTTGTTGCTCTTTCAGCTGCACGTTATTGAGTAAAATATGTCTACACTCCTTTAGTAATCCGACGAGTGGAAACTGCAGTATCAACAAAGATTGATTCATCACAGGGCCCATTTGCCAGTTTTGTAGCGGGTCCTGGTAAGATTTTGGAAACCACACCAGGGCCGACAATCTACATTGACAAGGCCGAACCGAAAAAGGAGTCAGAAAATGCAGATGGCGAGTCGCTCAACTAATTTATCGATGCATTAGCAAGGTGTGTTTGCACAGGATAGCAGGTACGTTTATGCAGCTTTGCTAAGCATCGATATGTGAACAAAAGTAGTTGCTTGAAGTGCATTCACGTAGATGGATTGAATCATCTTAGCTCACGACTGCTAACTGTGCTCGTCTGCTGCCCTCCATAGTTTCTTTGTATTCTGAAAAGGAAAATTAACAAGTCACAAGCTATAAAGGCCTCTTAAAACACCATTAGCTTAATGTTTGCAAATCAGGTTAATCAAATATACCAAGTGGCATGGAAAGAGGTTACGTTCAAGTACATTATTTACCTGTGACCTATTGTTGATAAATGAAAAGAAGGCGATTTGTCATCACCCTTCCCAATGCACACGACACTCTGCCAATGTGCCTGAAGTAGTGTTTTTGTTACACAACACACACACACACACAAACACACGCAAGCATCCACTTGGCGAGTTCGATTGTCGTCGGCACAAGCAAGGCGCAAGCACACCACCAGACATGCGCGAGCAACGCGATTGTGGTGAGGGGGGGAAATGAGCAAGCATAAATCAGGCTTTTTTTCCATTACAAAGTCTGCGACGGATGGTCACAATGCCAGCACGAGAACTATCACCAAACCGATGCACACAACTTTGAAAACTTGGGGCAGTCGAGGAACGTGAGGTCGAACCCTTGTTTTCAGGGCTGACCACACGCCTTTCCTACCACATTGCAGACGGATGCGAAAGAAATTTGATAGAGTGGTTGTCGTGTAGCCTCTTCAATCAAGGCTACAATCTTCGTGTTTCAAATAGACTCACGAGTGTGTTAAAACATGAAATACTGGCGGTCTTGAATTGTAAAAGCATTGATATGAGACTAGTAATGTGTAAAGCAATTACGAGCATGTCAAATGTTGCATTGAATGAGAACAAGGCTTGCGAGAAATGGCAACGGATTCGGGTACACAACGGGAATTGAGTTGTGAAGGTCACACGCAGAGCCAAGCAGGTTTGAAGATTAGAGAGACTCGTCGTGAATGTTGTCTTTGAAAAGTCGAACAAACAGGGTTGGCATTTGCTTCCCTTATTTGTAACAATACAAGCGCATTGACAATCCTCACATTTTGAAGCATTTCAGCATTCAAGTTGGTTGCGGTTATCAGTGACTACGTGAGAGTTCTTGAACAATTGAGCCATTCAAAGCCAATACTTCAATACTATTTTTAGCCTATAAGCGCCTCAGTGGTCATCAAGATATGACTCTCCATGTTTGTTTCAAAATGTTGCCAAACGCATCATGTGCATCGGCACTTTAAGCGTTTTTGATGCAGCGGAAGTTGATAACATCCCACACGATGCAGTTTAACGCCTCCGTCGGTTGGCCTTACCGAGTACCACTGAGAGTAACACATGATGCCGAAAAAGGAAGCGTCGTGTCTGTGGCAAAACGCCCCCATTTTGATCATCACCGTGGGATCTAATTTTAAAAAAAACTAGCCGCCTGTGTGTCAGGTGATGGTGCAGTAACTCCATTACTTGAGGTCGTGGTGACATGTTCGTGAGATTTTCGAGTCGAAGAACTATGCTGGTTGGAGAGTGACATACTGCATATAGTTTAGTATATCCCAGATGACCACAAGAATCGAAATGGCATTTTCCTTTGTATCTTTACCTTTATCCTAGGATTCCCTTTCCCTTGATCTTGAGGGGTCAGTTAGTGTCATACTTTTCTTCTTATAAGGTCTAATAAGACACTCTTCGTGGGGTTGTGAGTCAAAGAATGAACGGATGAAATAATCACATTCTTCCTAAGAGGCTGTTAATTCGACACCACCAATGGAAATCGAAAATGCTGTGTTTATTGTTGTTTCTTTTGCGTTTAAGCACTGGCAGTTCACAAATATGCTCCGATTTTTGTTTTAATGCTCTCATCTTGCCACTACACTAAATGACACTAAGATTGGAGTCAAATATGATGGGGCTATCGTTTCAAAGGCCTATTTTAATGTCATTTCTGAACGCCGCGTGTGTGAATGTCGTTAAATATTTGTGTCAAACCCACACATTCGTCTTCGTTGTTGTTGCTGTTCCTCGATCTGTATCACTTTACTAAACACGTTTCTAGTGGTTGGCGTGCAGCCTCTTCTTATTGGCCCTTGTTGTAAAGAGCTCTAATTGTTTTCAGCTGTCTTTTCTTATGTCACGAGTATGTATCCCGTATTTTCGCCGTTTTGGCGGCAAGATATACCCATTTAATGGAACAATACGTAGTCGGAACTTATGCAGCTTAACCTCCAACTTGTGATAATCTTGCTGCTTGATATGTGATTCTCAAATCGAGTATGATGAAAAACGATCGTTTTATGTTAACCCACGAGGTCCAAGAACAAGCTAACACTAGGACTTAAGTCAAATATTATGGACCTTTTGTTTTAAGGGCCTATTTTAATGTCATTTCTGAACGCTGTGTATGTGAATGTCGTTGGATGTTTGCGCCAAATCCACACATCCGTCGTTGCTGCTGTTGCCTGTTCTCTATCACTTCACTAGACACGTTTCTAGTGGTTTGCGTGCATCATCTTCTCATTGGCCTTTGGTGTAAACAACTTTAAGTGATTTCAGCCGTCCTATCTCACTTCAGCCTTGAGCATTACGCTATGTGGGTGTTTCGGCGGCGAGATAGACCCATTTAATGGAGCAAGACGTAGTCGGAACTGATGCAGCCTAACCTCCCACTTGTGATAATCTTACTGCTTGGCATGTGATTCTCAAATCGAGTGTGAAGAAATACTTTCTTTCTATGCTAACCTACGAAGTCAGTTCACCAGAGTAAACAATGGGATTGACAACGAAAATAACGGAGACGATGTTTCATGTGCATTCTCGCCTAAAGCTACCGCAAAGTGACGTTGTGAAATAGTAAGACTCACTAATGTGTTTAAACAAGAACTCCTGGCAGTCACTCAAAGCTCATAATGTTTCGAGTCAGTTGATCATTGATAGCCAATGTGACATGCTGAAAAACAGCAAGAGATTCAAAATAACAGGAAAGACAATGACATGTCTGCCAGCGTTCATTGCCTTAAATACAGCCTTGTGAAAATCCCAATTTCAAACAAAATTTACAAAGGATTAAATTGGTTTGCCATCTAAAGAGACATTTACTGGTCATTGTCGAGCTAAATCTAGCTGAATCTTGAGGCTCATTTTAAAGCCTAGGTTCACAATTCGCCCTAAGTATCATATGCATCAAATTTGAGTTGAATGAAATTGGTGAATGAAAAGAAATGTGCAAAACAGGAAAGTAAAATCCATCACTTAATGGCAGCAACTTGAGCCTGAAAAGTTTAAATTGCACGATCCGGATTAGTAAATATTCTTGTCTTGCTGCTTCTATTCACTGCAATAACCACCACAACCGTCTTTCACGTAGTCATTTCGGTTACCG
>UXSR01005940.1:0-18419 GCA_900604375.1 Mesocestoides corti
AAAGCGGAATGGGTTCGATAGTTCACTGAACAGGATTCGGAGATTACATGAGTATCAGCATATCTGTTACTCATCTAGAAAGTCGGTTTTTGATAAATGCCTTAAAGTGTCTGGCCTTCTCCGTGTAATGATACATTTTGCTACCTGATTCAACTGAAGACATGAGTGTCATCGCAGCTAGACAACAAACACGACAAGTGGAATGCGATGGACTAGAAGCGACAACTTGTGGTTGGTGTCGAACGAGCGAAAACTACGCTACGTGGTTTTAGGCTGTGAATGTATAATTTTGTTTTTTGGCAGGAAATACTAGTAATTCACCATATACTTCTCATAGCTGGTTAGAATAGACATTTTTTTTCTTAAATTCTGCTTAGGATAGAAATCAAATCGATGTTGGTACTGATTCATCAGCGCGTTTGAGAGACTGAAATTCAATGCATTCATTGGTTGAAAAGCGACCTTTACTTTCACGTTTTAACAATATCACTTTTATCCGGTGACCAATAAAAAGCACCCTTAGGTGGTGTTCTGGCTAGAGCCGCTATTCCAGAACATTCTAATTCTGAGCAAATTTAAGGAAATGGAGTAGTCGGTGTAATATCTGTCCCCTGTGGTGCAGATTTTGCGGAACATTCGTGATCCAACCAGGCCTGTGGAATTTCCAGATATTCGCAACACACACCCCATTAGTGAACATATAAGGAGACTTTAGATATGCGTGACTTGCTAGAAATTCCTGAAACGCCTTCAGACACATCAAAAAGCTGTCAGACAGAGCAAGGAAAAGGGAAGGAGAGACAACTACTTTTTTTTCTGTTTCATTATTTCATTCTGCGCTGATTAGACACTCCAGACAGACACACACACGCACAAATGGAGAAAAAGGACTGCGCAGGTCGAAATTCTTCTACACTGAACCAATTGTGGATCACAGGTGACCATTTATCTGTTGCACACAACGCTGGCACAAGACCCATTACCTGTGCATTCCTTGTGCACGCGCACTACTAATCACAGGATCCAGGTAGCTATGCAAATCCCATGTCTACTTCACTCTCCCCATGTCTTCTCAGTTAGCACCCCTCAAGGTGACTGCTAGGACAATTCGATTTGGCTCTGTAAAGGGGACGAAGAGATTGCCTTATTTGGTTTGGGATAAATGTCCTCCAATGGATTTGGTATTCACGCTTTTGAAGATTTAAGACCTTGGCCGATGGATTTTCGTTCGTTTGCGGCAACACGCTGTATTTTTTTGGACGGTGAATACATCCCTTTACATTTAGCACCACTTAAAGGCGTGTCAAGCTGAAAACTATCAGCTTTACCAACTCAGACGTGGTTTTATAGGCAGTGCGGGTTACGCGGTCTACAGAGGAATGCACGCCTTGTCGCATGCACAATTCTGGTTAAATGTTGGAAGTAATTTGGAAAACAGTAACGACTAATGGCCAAAAAACTACTCACGACCAGAACATCGTCGTACGGCTTAAATGTCTGGAAAAAACAAGAATGTATGTAATTTATGCAGATGTTTCTGCAAGTTTATTTAATATAAAAACAATAGAGAACAGCAAACATAATCTTGGATATATTGCTGCCCATCGTTTCCTAAGGCCTTACGCTATTTCTCAGGGAACGTACGAATGCCTTCGCTAAGGAAACTTGTAGGCTTCGAGACGATAGAGTCATCATCGACGAATTTACGCACATCAGCCAGCGGTTTGAAGCGTTTACCATCTGAGGCGGGCTGCTGCATTAACCGGAATATGCGGTGTGTGGGCGAACTTTCCATCCCTCGTTCAAGAGGATCTTCTGAGCAAAGTGAGGTGATCGAGTGATGTCATGCAGCAGCATCAGCAGTAGCAGCAGCAGAATGACTTGCCTGCATCCTTGCCCACTAAGTGGTCTTTTCTCATTACGTTCTTTGCTCACTTTATTCAATTGCCGGCCGTAGACTTCCGCCGTCACCGTCTGACCAGCATTCAGGAATTCTTAATGCAGTAAACCCTTCACATTCACCCACCAGATACACAGGAGAGCCTTCTTCAAGTGGATGGCCTGTTCCGGCGTCGAGGCACTGGGTTGCCTAAGGTCTACCTACGGCATTTTACTTTTTAGGATTTTTGCAACAAAATAAACATTTCATTATCCATCACAATTTTCCGCAAGAAGTCCTTTTTCGTTGCCGGCGGGCGAGCGGTGAAGGGCATGTGTTCATCTGTTGACCTAGGTTGTGTTTGGTCAACACATGAGGGGAGCCAACTGCCAGGTTTTTGAATTTTGCCCACTGTAACCCCAGATGTTCTGGGATTTTATGTAACTCACGTAGGCATGTCGTTTAGTGCTCTTTTAAGAACACAAAAGACCGCAAGAGTATTTAAATTTTAAATATAATTGTAGGCTCGAAGAAAAAGACAAGCTTGTATTGTCTGGTTCAAAAACAATCGCCGAGGTTTCACAGACACTCTCCTTGAAAGCCCACTGGTTGCGACTGACTGGAAAAATTTGTGATTCGCTGGTGAAAGTCACTTAACTTGAAAATATTGATTAAACTGCTGAAGACGAAGACCTAGTTACAATTGCGATTTTGATTCGACCTTCACTACGAATTCGATTCATGTCAGTAAATTTGTGAATTATTAAGATAGCAACAAAGCCATGGCTTCATAGGGTCAATATGGTTTGGGTTTTGATAGGATACATGTTACAAATAGGGTTGTACAGCAAATTTTAGACGAATAATCTTACAATAAATATTAAGTAGGCAATTTCTGTGATTGTTATTTAAATCGGTTGCAAATCATGCATGAGGCTAGGTAATTAGCAGTGTTTTTGGGTTCAGCTTTGATACCATTTTGATTAACTCCGAATCAACCATCTAGAAAGCTCATTTTAAAAGACAAATAAACTGATAATTTGGCCGAAGTAGCCTCCTAAGTTCGACATTTCGTGAATCCGAAGATTTCACTTTTCAGTAATTTTGCAGTCTGTGCCAACACAATACTCTGGACGGATATTGTGTTGTTTAATTATCTAAAAATAGGTAGATGTCAGTGCAAATTGCGTTTCACGTATCAGCTGCAAGATTTGGTTACCTGCTGATTTGGCATCTTGAGCTAATCGTGTGGATGTTAAGTTAAATCAAATGCCTGCCGCAATAAATATCGACTGATTATTGACTAAACCACTTTTAAATGAAAAAAAAAAATCGATTGAGCCCTTCACTTTTGGGACACGCTTGCGTGAGATGTTTTTACGAAACGCTTCGAGAATGTTCTTTAGTGAGTCTGAGCGAATCATCGCCAAGTTTGATTGTTTGATTTCTGCTCAACTTCTCACGCGTTAACTTAAATTCAGTGATTTGCATGTTTTCCGGCACACCGTGAAGCAGATAAAACAGCCGTTCATTTACACCGTCAATCTTGATTTCCCGTTTGAGAAACTTGTCGCACAGAAATTGTCCCACGCTATTAATTAAACCCTTAGGGTCATTTGTGGCATGCAAACCTACTATGAGTCACAAGACACTGTGTTTTGGTTCTGTAACTGGTCGTGATGCATCGCAGAACTGCACGCCAGGATTAATGCAAACCTCTCTAAGACAATTCCTGCAAATTCCACGCCACATACGCATTCCCCTCTGTTGAAATTGTTGGGGACTTGCAATTTGGTTCGCAAAATGAGTTCCAAATATCGGAAAATAAACCTGAAACCTCCTTTTGAAGGTAGAAGTCGCCTGTAGAGGACTGATACGAGACAAAACGTCCATTCTATTCTATCATATACTGCTGTTACACTCCATAACACTCACGGGGTTAGAATGATCTCAGGTTCGGTATGATCGCATTTTTGACTAGCCTCATTCCTATATCATCAGTAAGTCTGGTGCAGACTAGAGACTGAACATTACGAGATGCTTGCAGCCGTATTTAGTTAAAATACCAAGTTACTGCGGTGAAAAGTGCATGATTAAATAGGTCCTAAGAATGGCGGAAGTTAAATTGAACCATTTCGACCCTGCTTAAAATCTATTAAAACGAATGGGATTTTCATTCAGTGTCCGGCCTGGTACTGATAGCGTGTCAGTTAACGACTCTATGACAAGAGCAGGTACCTTGACTTTCAAATCTTTTCTTAATTAACCACTATTTACTAATGGGTTTGTTGTGGTTAATGCACTCAAGCGTTTGGAGTGTTTAGTCAATCGAGTGCCACGAAACTACTCGCAAAATGGTGCTTCTCAGATCTGAAGGGCCACCCAATGTACTTTAAATTCTACTGAAGAGTGAGACTAAGTTTTGCTTCTTGAATTTAGCTTCTGATTTTCGTTTCGCAGAGCTTTGCTTAAAGCAAATGTGAATAGAACTTGGCTGCGTGATCGTGGGGCAGTGCACGAAGTCTACGCGGGCAAGGCACTTGCGATCACGGTATCACAGTCCTCGCTTTAAATCTGCCCTGATTTCAGGTCAACTTGGGTGTGTGCGTGTGTGTGTGTGCGTGTCTTTCTCAAACAGGCACTCAGACTGATATGTACCAGCAAGCACGACACCTGTTCTCGCTCACAACGCCGTGTCGGCGGAGCCCATCTACAACTTGCCACTGTTGGGTGTGTGTGTGTGCTGGTGCGGACGTGGTAGCGCGCGCAAACACCCGACGAATTCCGCACTCCGTCTGTCCTATTGCCGTGTTCGATGTCTACAATTGGCTGGCAGTGGTCTCTTATAAGAGGCGCGTCCGACTGACACCAGAAGTACGCAAACACTGAACCACAGTCCCCTGAGAGTCTTCAATTCTCTGAACACCATCACATCCTTAGACCTAATGGGAGACGTCAGATTACCTGTCAGTCATCACGCTGGGTGTAGTCTGCCTGTTGTGGTGTTTCAAGTCGCCGTCCTTGCTACCCTTCTACTCGATACCTCTGAAGGTAGGTTAATCGTGTGCTGCCAGTTCTGGTAGTCCGAGATTTTCACCTGTTCCTTGTCGCTTATCACAGACGGGCCTGTGCTCACTATGGGTCCAGCTTGTGCAAACGCGCTTTTTTGAACTCGTTTAAATTCGCTCTGCTCTCTGTAGCACGCACATCTAGAGCCTTACCACCGCCAAGACACACTTGTGCCTGACTGTCAGTTTTACTTCTGTGCAGCTGGAAGTTGCTTCAAAATCCGCCTACCCAATGGCCGCTGTCACCAGCTGATCCAACGCAACTACATCTCGCGCTCAGAGTGCTGCCAGATTGGCGGTTTCTATGTGCACCGGTTTTTGACGGAGACGCAATTCGTGCGCGACATTCTTCTGCATCGAAGCGGCACCGACAACTGTCACTACCCATGCCAAAGTGGTGAGCTGTCGTTTATTTCGCTTGACTTACACTTTCGATGCATATTTCTCGACTCCGCATGGTAGATAATAAGCTTTGCTGTGTTGCTTGCCTTCTACTTACGCATCACACAACAGCTCTACCCTTTTCGTGAATTAAATGTTTGAAGGTGTTCATAGATTAAAAAAAGTGATTTCTAGCCTAACTCATTCGGCATGCCTTTTGCATCAATGTCATGGACACAAGATCTAAGTAAGCTAAAAAAAACCTGCCTCTTGATTGGCTCACCACGTAGAAGATTAGCCCCTCAAGTCGATATGAGTACGCACAAACCTAACGGGTAAGCAATGGCATCCGGTATACCACCCTGCCTGAAATCGAGATTTGGAGATTTTTAGACATGAGGGGGGTTGAGTTATGAACCCCAGTTGTTTAATTGGCCATAAATTTGTCAATGTGCGGAAATCGCATTCTTGCGAATGATGAATACTTATCAGCATTCGCGAGACAAGCACACAAACACACACAGTAAATATTTCCAATAGGCGGGATCGGGTTTTGTTGTTGCATACCAACTACAAGCCGCTATAACCGGCCACATCTTTGAACTTGGACAAGGCAGTCGCAGTAAGGATGGCGTAAGTAGTGTTTGGAGCCATTGTTGTGACTTGTGTTTTTGGTTCTATCGACTGAATGATCCCTGTTTGCGAATTTGCAAATCTCTAGTTTTGACATTTGTTAACGGTGCCTCAATCAAACGGCTTTCGTAAAATTCCGATTAATAAAACTGCAGGCGAGACTGAAATAAGGAGTAATTTAGTATATTTCAAAGTCATTACCCGAGTTCCCCCTATGTGAAATAGCATGGCCTGAACTGCACCTACCTTGGGTGTGAGGTCTGTAATGTCGACATTTGATTGGTTATGGTGGTGGCTGTATCTGTGATCAGTTGACATTTTATTTGATGACGACCTCCGCAGCAACTTACAGATTTATCTGCAGTTCTGTGAGAAGCATTAACTTGAATGCAAATTTACTTACATCTGATCAACTGGATTGCAAATGCTCGATAACCGATAACTCGCCGGCCACTTTGTTATATGCGCTCATGACGAGCATGATTCGGACAAGCAGAACACTTTTGTCGGTTTTCCAAACCATTTCTAAATTGAGAAAGATGCATTCGTAGTGGTGTGTTTTCAGGCATCGTCACAAGCGTTTTTCTGCGTTCTGACGACGCAACATCGTGACACACGAAAATAGCAACTTGGTTGTTCTTTGTTAATTCGTTCCTGACGCCTCGTGGCATTGGCAATATTGAAGGCATGCTGTAGCTTTGTTGTCCGGTTTGAAGCAGGTCAATTCACGGGTCAAACGCGTAAACACGAGGTTCTAGGTCGTTGGCCAACTTCATCCAATGTCCTGAAGTTGAGTAAACAGTTCAGCTTAACAGTAGAGGCGGGGTCGTTTGGGGTGAGAAGGAATGCGTCGACTCGCGGTACATGTTGATCGTTAAATTAGCGTAGTATAAGTGGTATCCTTAGCCAAGAAGAACAAACTGCTTGTGGACGCAAATTCGCCGTGTTGGTCTGCGTTTTCACTGGTGATCAAGGTTAAAATGTGCCACCCCCCACTCCTGCGTCAACTTCGCCATCCGCGCCCCCAAAAGTGTTGCATGTGGTTCGTTTGAAAATTTGTACCAACAATGTACAAACTTTTATGACTTCTCTCTCTCTCGTGTGTGTGTGTGTATGCATATGTACACGGCTGCCATCAAGACAAGAATGCTCGTTTTTCGCGCCTACATTTGCCACCTTGCTTGCTTTTTCTGTTCATCACCATCAGCACCTCAAAAAAGACTTGCTCCTGCCTGAAAAACGGCTATGTTCATTATCTCCTGTGGAATTCCACTGCTCCTCCTACTCCTCCTCCGCCTCGTTCCTCATAATGACGGTAAAAACATCTCACTGGAGACAGAAACTGTCTTGGTGGACTTCAAGCGTGGCCCTTCGCGTGTTCACGCCCTCAGAATAGATTAACATTCCACACACACAGGCTTGGGCGGTGCTTTTTGTCGCTCTGTTTCCCTTTAATAAACGCTAAGAAAAGCTTTACAGACGGTCGAGTGATTGCTTCATCCAAGCACCTCTTGGTAGGTACTCCACCGATTCCAGAATAATCTCGTGTTTCCCTCGGGGTCAAGATTAAATGATAGCCAAAGTGAATAGAGCAGCCCCATCATAAGAGCAATTCATGATTAGGCAGGGCCTGACTGGTGCGCGAAGCCTGTAAATTGAGGAGTGTGCGAGGGTTTTGTATGTGACACTAATAATGTCCCAGCACCCCGCATGCTCACCTGCTATGCCCCCCTTTTTTGCCCATTTCAGCGCTAGAATACCTTTTAGGGATGCGCAGTGAGAGCTGTGCTCGCGTGAATTGTCCAGCGGGCTACAAGTGCGAGCTGCAACGCGGCAAGGCGGTGTGCGCCTGCTCCTCCATCTGCACCAAGGACGACTTCGAGTCGGGTCCGGTGTGCACCACGGACTTCCGTCAGTTCCGCAACCGCTGCTCCTTCATGAAGGAGCGCTGCCGGAATCAGGACGTCATGTTGGAGGAGATGGAGTGTCCGCCGGCTGAGCACGTCTGCCCATACAAACGCAACGTGACAGACGTCGACGCTGGCGACTATGAATTGCCTGTGGTGGGTATTCTCTCAGTTCGCTCGACACGGTGAAGCCTCACTTGTGGCATTTCCAAACTATTTGACTTTGACGGCTGTGTTCCCACGGTGGGAACGCCACCTACACTCGTGAACTCTAAAACTCGATACGGCATTTAAGTTGATTACAATAAGTCAGGCACACAATCGGACTGCTATAGGATAAACTACATAAATTCAGGCACTGCGATCTGTAAAACATTTGTTCTTCCTCAACTGCTTAAATTGCCGTCCATTTTAGTCTAAAAACGGGACCCATTTAGGGTACGGGGGTCAGGAAATGCTAAAATTTTTTGGTGAATAGCATTTCAAATAAAACTGGGCAAATGTCATGCGTGTAATCTTGTCGAAACTCACAAAGTAGGTACGATTGTGTGAATTCGATGAGTTGATTTTATTAGCGCGGTTCCATTGACGCAAAAGAGGCCACAGACGCCGACATTTTGATTGGCTGGAGGTGTGATAGTGACAATTGATCAAACAAAACAATGTTTCCTTGCTTTGCACAAATGTGAGAAGCCAAAGTGACTACTAATTTTCACGATTTTCTGATGAGCTAAACATCAATTGATTCGTTGAATTGTAACAGGGTAATAGTTTTTAATAAAGATTAAGGTGTTGATAACTTATTGGAAATGAAACAACTCGTGGTTTATACTACTAACAATATAATTAGTAATAACGGAGCGAGTGGTTGTACCCATCTTAATAGACATTTTTAGGTTTTTTATAACGAAATCAAAGTCCTTGTCAATTTGTAAACGTTTGCCTCAAAGCACAAGTCATTCAAAGCTTTAGACGAAGTTGTGTTGGATTATTTGAGGCAAATAAAAGTGAGGTCACGCTGGCCAAACACGCATCAGCTTTTGTTTCGGGTAAATACTACTTTTTTTAAGACAGTGACGCTTACTTGGCTGTGTTTTAAAAAAACAACCACCGATGCAATCTGATGCAGTCGGACGTCAAATCCGTTTTTATTTGCGCCAATTTGAACTGGCTTTACGACATGTTGCCTAGCAATCAGTTGTAAAACTGGTTGGGATTGTGTGGAACGTGCTTTGGTGTAACTGCTAACGGAGAGAGAGCCTATTTTTGCGTTTTCTTCGCCTTCAGAGAATCTGTCCGCGCAATCAGGTCTGCATTGTGCGTCTGTACAGCGGCAAGGCGAGTTGTGAAGATCCCAATTGGCTGGGCAGGAGGCGCATGAAATCGACATTTGACGCGTTGGACGTGAACAGCCTCAACTCCTGCGCCAACGGCCAGTTCAGGAGCTACGTTTGTGGCACCGACAACACCACTTACACCAACCAATGCCACCTCCGGAGAGCCAGCATTCGCAGGGGCATCGAGATTAGAATTGCGTATATGGGACCTTGCAGGAGTAAGCGATTGTTTTGTTGCTTGTGTATGTATGGATTTCACTGGAGGTTAATTTGATTTGTGTGCTGACGTTAACACGCCAGAATAAGGATAAATGATCTCACTTGCTTGTTACCTTTGTTACAAGTTTTCGTCAAATTCTTGAGATGTTTAACCCATCTACAACTTTTGGCAATAAGCAAAATGTTGTAGCATCTTCTTCAAGTTCACTTAATATGACACGAGCGTAAGCCAATACCTAACCGAGCGCTAGTCCACCTCTGGCACGTGACAGGTTGATTGCTGTCAAGATCGAAAACGTCTCTTGAAGCAGGCGGTGGTTTGTTCCAAATGACGAAGAAAGCGATGGCCACTGGGCGTTATCTAATTCGACGGAAAGTCATCCAATCGTCTTCATTTCTCACTGTCCCATCCATTCAGCCACCGACACCTCGTTTTAATTATGCAACAATTTTCTAATGGTGCCCAGAATTATCGAATAATTTCTTATTCTCCGTGTTAATTGGTAGAGTCAAATGTAATGAGCTAATAGCAGAAATCGATAAAGCTCATCCAATTTTTGTTTATGAAATTACGTTTAACAGGTTATTTTAAAGCAAGGTACAAATCTCTATCAATCCGGCACTTGAGAAAATCACTTTTGATTTCCTGATTGACAACCATTCTGTAAATTCAAGCACAGATTCAAAGAATTCGAATTCCTCTAGACATTGACAACAGAGCCTGTTTGAATCATCCGCGTCGTCAAAACCACGTTAACAAGGGCGCCTTAGTAGTTCCCAAGGGGTCACACTTTGCTGTTGCGGTTTCAGTTACCGCATTACTGTCAGGTTTGCAATATTGTAGCATTTTGTTCGGTGTTGTTAATGAATGCACGGGGTGTGCCTGATGTTGGACACTGGTCACCAATTCGTCCTTTTAAGACTAGACGTTTACCAGTCTGCAATCTCCCTGTTTGGGTCCTGGTAAACAAAAACAGTGCTTGGTCGCCACGCGCATGTGGCATCCACGTCGAAGGATCATTTTATGCTTTGGGAAAAGAATGCAACTTTATACACACACACACCCACACACACACAGCCACACCCACCACCTCCGGCTGCTTCTTCACGTGGCACCGTGCTAATTTGCTTCACGCGGGGACTGAAGTGCTGGAAGTGTTGAAGATTCTTCGGTCTCACCTTGTTATTGCACGTTTCAGGAGACGCTTCATGTGGGAAGGTGAGATGCCAGAGTGCCGACATGATTTGTGTGCGTCACGTGAACACCGGACAGCCCGTTTGCCTGGACTGCAAGGACTTGCCGCTGAACTGCAATCCCCAGGTGTTTCCGTCGCGAGAAGTTGCCGAGATGACGCTTTTCGAGATGTCGAAGGAGGCCCAGCAGAGCTTCGGTGATCCGCGATGGCACGGCGACGTGTTCACGAACGGCTGGCCCTACGTTTGTGGCAGCGACAGTCAGTCCTTCCCCAACGCCTGCTTCCTCCACGTCTACAACTGTCTGGCGAAACGGTACATCGACATGGTGTCTACCGGATCATGCCCAGGTAAGCGTCTGCCTCCAGTCAACTTCGCAGCTAGTTTGTGCCTCAACGTCTCATATGTGGTGCAGAAATGTGTGCTGTACTGACAATTACGATAAAAACGGTTTATCTAGACAATGTTCTCCATCGTGTAATGCTAAGACACGCACAATTCAACCTCCGTTGCAAATCATCAGTCTGCCAGAACTACCGAATCTTCGGTTTGCCATCCCACGCCACATCGTCAACGGTGCCCCATTTAATTGGTGTGTCCACAACTTTATGCCAGCCTTGGGCACACTTTTTACTCGAGTAAATAAGCATTAAAAGCTCGACTTGCTGTGTGCACCGTTAATGTCCATGTTGTTGTCTAGACACTCGCAGTGGATATTGACATTCAGACATGTAATTGTCAATACCAAGCGTGTCTGTCTAGGCGGAATTGACTGATGTCTAAATTAGAGGACGCTGTACAGGCTCTCAATTAGCGCGCACCGGCCAACGCCTGTCCACAAAGATGCGCTTTAACCACGGGGACGTGGCGGTGGCAGCCACGTTTCTGCACCAACTCCCTTCACCACGCAAGTCCCAAATCGATTGGTGGTTTAGCGCGCGCCGCGTTTGTGCCACTTGTATTGATTACCACCTTTTGTATTTGGTCTTTGGTGCAGTGTGGAATTAAGTTTGCGCATTTTTGACTTTAGAATATGCAAAGTAGGGCACGGTCCCGCCGGCTCTGCTTTCTCGCGATGAATTGCGAGTGTCTCAGGCAATCGTCGCGACCCATTTGCATTTATATATTTTCTCCAAAAGAAGCAGATGTTTCATCAAGAAGAGATGATCAATAACCACCACAGCCGCCACCACCACCACCACCGCCGCCGCAATGATACTTCATCACTTCACTGTTGTCTTTCCTGTGCAGTCGTCCGTGCTACTAATCATTTATGAGTAGTGTAACTCGCACGACCACACTAAGCCCAAACCCGCCGCCCCATGACACTATTGAACGATTTTGTTTCATCATTGCCCCCTCCACACACACACACACACGGGTTCCCCAAAACAGCCCACCACTAGACGGTTTTATTACTTTGGCAGCCCAAAGCATTCCTCCCGACATCTGTTGTCCCATGCGATAGCCTTGTCCCACCGTCTCAGGCGTCCTTGTCTCACTGTGTCAAAAAGGTGATCCACCTCCTCACCCTCCCCCTCCATTCTTAACCCCTTTCTCCACGCCAATTGGTTCGCAATGCCCCCAGCTGTAACTGTTAGCAAACCTTTCTGTTCATGCCCCCAGCCATCCTCGCACGCACAATGCCAGCAGACGCTAACCCACGCACAACTCACCTACGTATTTTCTTTTTTTGGAATGGACGTTATTGCCAATATTATTTTTGTGATAAAGCCTCGCCCAGTGCTCTCTAATTCACCGTGGAATTCAATTCGGGGCAATGTGGTTTAGTAGGCACAAAAAACGAATAAAAGTAAGGGGTAAAATCTAACGCTTTCCTCAGCAATGCGAATGTTGATTTGGAACAGGGAGCTTCATAACCGATGTGGTCTGTGCGTCGAGCTAAAAGTCACGTGTGTTTGAACCAATAATCTTACGGCTTTTACACACTGGATTGGCCCGTTCTGGCGCCGGATTTGACGCCCTTCGGCTTTCGGTTCCCCAGACGGACACAAAGAATCAACTATTTGATACTCAAAAATATCGACGTCTTTACTTGTCGGCTAAGTGTCAATTGAGGCTACTCAAGAGGAGCCTTTATGCACTGCCTGGAAAAGAAGCATTGCTTTCTTTTAAATCATAAATTTCCTTCAACTAATGTCGTCCAAGGTGCCTTACTTGAGCTTCCATTCACCTTGGTTATTCCTAGAAGCGATATGCTTTAGCACCTTCTAAGTTATCTTAGCCGAAGGCTGCGTGAAATTGTTGCAACACCAGAGGAACCCCACAAAATGCCTTTGAAACTTTCCATTGTGGTATTCAGGAGGAGTTAATGCGATTATGATCCACTTGACTCAATTAGCACTCCTGCAGATGGTAATTCACGCAATTCAACTAGTGTAGTGATTGACGTGGAGGAAATTCTAGTGACCTATGTGGTTTCTATCTGAGTACCAGAAATTAAAAAGGAATTGGCGAATGAAGATGCTCTCCTATAGCCTCCCCTAGATAATTTCACATCTGTAGTTACAACCTGGATGCACAGATAGGAGTCAAGGGCAGTCAATTAAAGTTGGTCGAGGGAATTCATGTTGGTTGGTTGGGTTCTGCAAAGAACCGCGTTTGATTACAGTGGCGGCAACGTGGCAATGGTGATGACCAAACAATGATGATCGCGTTCAGTCAAACCTGAAAAAGCGCTTCATTGAAACATTCTCCACTCTTTTAGTTACGGCTTGGTGATTCGCTTAAAACCACACAATTTGACCTTGACCGTTATCTAACACTGCGATTTGAGCCTAGATATGACGCACACGAGTGACCATTACTTGTCCCAGGTGTGTTGCACTTAAAGACCAACACCTAGGAATGTGTAAGCGAAACGAGAGAGGCAATTAGGTCTTTATAGGTTATCAATCAACCAATGAGGACACGTTTAATATCCGTGTGTGTGTGTGTGTGTATGCACTACCCTTTCAACCACCCTCTCTCCGTGGAGGGGATATGAAGGGGTGGGGCAGGGTGGATATACCTTGACCCAGTTAGGAACGTCCCACCAGCAGTAGCAGCGGGATGTTCTTCTTTTTTTTTTATCAAAAAATTGGACCAGTCGAGTGGCACTTACGAAGACCTCGGGCTGATCGGAGTGTCGGTGACATTTTGCATTTTTCATGCAGAAATGCACGTGCGTATGTGCGTGCGCGTGTTTTTTTTTCTGTGTCTCGACCCGAATGATTCATTTTACTGCATGAGAGCGATATTGTATACGTGTGTGTGTGTGTGTGTGTGTTTATTTGATACCGACATGATGCCAATGAAAGTAAATACCTTAGGAATTGCACTTTTTACAACGCTCCCTAGCACACTGAAGAGTTGACTGGACCACGCAGGGGCAGTCGCCTGTCTCCCGATCAGAAAGCCCGAGTTTTACGCGTAGCAATCGATAATCGATTAATTGGATACTTGACGCGTGAAGAAAGATCGCGTGAGCAGTTGGAGCAGCAACAATGAAGGGTATCGATCAATTGGATTAGCCACGAAAATTGTCACTTATTATCTTCCACAACATATCCAAGTCTTAGGCATCCCCTAACCGTTTCTTGAGGCAAAAATTGGGCAAATTTGGCTGCCAAGACAACGTACTCGTTTGAGTAGAGATTGGTGCTCACGAGTGTGTATGGCGATTGTAGGTTCATGACTTAATTTTCACAAATATTTTTCTTCGAACCTAAAAGTAACTTCAAGGAGAAAAAGTGTCACAATCTATTGTGGTTTTGAAAACACTGAACGATAAGTCTACGTGAGTTACATCACCCCTCAGAATGGCAGATTTTACGATGGCAACTGGTAAACAGCCCATCTGGCATTGCATTCAAACGAGGGAAAGTACTTTTAGAGTAAAGAAGCCGACTAGTAGTGTTCTTAGTGCCAACGTTGTGCTTTATGGCATGCATAACTACTGGTACGACCGTTTTGGAAGTGGTGACTTCGATCGAAGTGACCAGCCGCGCCACGGATAGCCTTAAAAGTTCGAATTAGAAGGTCTGCATGACGAAGAATCAACGCAAACGCAACAAGAGTTAGCAGCTTAGGAGTCACAGTAACAGCCGTTCCAAGCAGAACTTGGAAGTTGGCTCCCCTCATGTGTGTTGACCAAACACAACCTAGGTCAACAGATGAACACATGCCTTTCACCGCTTGCCCGCCGGCAACGAAAAAGAACTTCTTGCGGAAAATTGTGACGGGTAATGAAATGTTTATTTTTTTGCTAGAATCCCAAACTTAAAATGTCGTAGGTAAATATTAGGTAACCCAATGCACCGACGCCGAAACAGGCTCTCCTGTGTATCTGGTGGGTGAATGTGAAGGGTTTACTGCATTAAGAATTCCTGAATGCTCGCCAGACGGTGACGGCGGAAGTCTACGGCAGGCAATTGAATAAAGTGAGCGAAGAACGTGATGAGAAAAGACCTTTTAGCGGGCAAGGAAGCAGGCAAGTCATACTTCTGCTGCTGTTGCTCGGGCAGCTCAGAAGGTCCTCTTGAACGTGGGATGGAAAGTTCGCCCACAAACCGCATATTCCGGTTAATGCAGCAGCACGCCTCAGATGGTAAACGCTTCAAACCGCTGACTGATATGCGTAAATTCGTCGATGATGACTTCATCGTCTCGAGGCCTACAAGTTTCCTTAGTGACGGCATTCGTACGTTCCCTGAGAAATAGCGTAAGGCCTTAGGAAACGAAGGACAGCCATATTTCTAAGATTATCTTTGCTGTTCTCTACTTTTTTTCATTAAATAAACTTGCAGAAACATCTACAAGTCAAACGCCAAATGAATAAGCGGGAACGGGGCATGAGAAAGCCAACTGCATTGGAGACTTCAACGTGGAGTGAGTGAGCAAGGTATTACCGCCACCACCACCACAGCGGCCATCACCGCTGGGAATTCGTGAGAGGGAGACGGAGAGGGAGACGAGACAATATTGCCCCTCTCCCTCTCCATGTTTAACCCGTCTAGCCCAATGAATCATAGTCTCGTCGGGAAAGGCGGGTACCACCGTGAACACGAACCAGACACACAAACAACGCACTGTGTGCACGCATTTGTCTGGTTACGAGGTCATTTCTTCCAACTGCCTCACCTGTTTGTCCCAGTTCTGTCTGCAATACAGACAGCGACGTATACATATTTATTGTTCCACTTCACCCAGCCACTCTCCCCACACACGACCCAATTTTACCGTGTGGCCAATCACCTTCCTACGCTACGCCTTACGCTCCAGTGTCACTTCGATTTTCGATACTCTCTCTCTCTCTCCAAATTTCGGTACTAGCTCGGGGGTTCCTCAATTTATGGTCTCCGGTTCCCAGGACTATGAAAGATAGCCAGTGATTACTAAAAACCTTGAATGAAGCTTAATTTTGGTGGCTGCGATGACCTGTGACACGCTCCAAACCACTCATCCCTGTTTGATTGCTATGAAACGAGCGTGGAGTGGCAGGGTAGAGTTGTGTGGTTTCATTTGGCGTGAACGAATGCGTCCTAAAATTAGAGGGACCTCGATGTACTTTGGTCTCGACGACTCCGTCTACGTACTTTTAAGAACACTGTACAAAAGCCATTAGTGGGTACACGGTGTGACCAATAAATAACTGAGTGCTCGCCAGGCCAGACAGCGACTAATGGAGTAATATAAATTCACGCTAACGATGCCGAGGGACTAATACGGCATTCACCGGTCGTCCATTTAATAAACAAACTATTTACAAAGTAAACACGAGTATCACGTGAAAAATCTCAATTTTAACGATTAGTTTTGATCATCGGACAGCTATGTCAAATGAGTGTCCTAATTACAAATTGGGGAATTACGAGTATAGAAGCACAGAAGCCATGGCTGGTTAAGTAATGTCTAGTATTTGAACATTGGGAAGGTTGAGTCTTCAGCTGCTCACAGCGTAGTCAATTAGGTTGAAATTTAATCTACCCCAAATGACAAATGCGCTTTGGAGTACGCGTAATTTCTTTTATTCCGATATAGCCTCTTTACTTTCGCAATGAGATCAATAGGCGTTTTTTGTAAAATTATTCAGTAAGCCGATGGGTGAAGATATTTTTTTCAAATCTGATAATCCAGAATGTTTCCTTGTAAATAAGATTTCTATGTTTTAATCGGCGAATGTCCTTGCTTTGGGTCAAAACAAACCAATGAAAATCGTCCTAGCTAGCTCGTTGATTGGTCGGAAAACTTCAGATCTGTAATGAAAATATCGAATGTTATGCAAGTCGCATCCGAGACTATTAATTAGGCGGTTTTATTGGCTGAGTACAAAAGTAAAATGCTAACTTAGCCAAGGAGCAGAGCAGTGTGCATTTGGGCTACTTGCTGTAAGCAGAGAAGCAAAATTTAAAGCCACACAACTTCTCCATTTAACGGATTTTTTTGCTTTTGTTTTATTGGTCAAGTAACACGTTTTGGGGAACAGCATTAAAATCATCTCTTATTTAACACACAAGACGCGAGGATTCCTTTGGTTTTCGGGGATGTAGATTGGATCCGATTTTGCTGAGCAGGAGGATGAAATAACTCAACTAAAATCGAACTGCTACAAAATCGACTTTTATTGGTGAGGTGCATTAGAATGTGCAACTCAGAGAATAAATCAATCAAGTTAATTTGGCAACCTGGCACTTCGAATACCGCTTATACATCATTGTCATGTGACTTGATTTTTCAAATTTCCAGTACCAATTTTAAGTAACTAAGCTAGCAGATTAAGCTCAATTTATTTTAGTGATTTTAACTCACATTTGAAAATTTATTTCGGTAAATACCAGTGGGATTTCAGATGAGAAACCAGAAAAAGCTTATGAATGTGCCTACAAATATTAAAATATATTATTAATAGAGAGATCTCCCCCGACTTGATTAGTACTTTCTAACTTCAATACAACCCAGAAAGTGAAGGTTTACTTTATCGATTATTGGTTTCTCGGTGCCTCTTTTGTACCACTGAACATCACTCAGGATTGGTCAATCCACATGAATGAAATCGTGCGTCAACAGGAGTCACCATCGTGCCCACACTTGACAAATGCCTTCAAAGCACCCTCGCACCATATTAGCCTATGAACATATTTTGTGAATTTTCTATAAGCGTCCAAATCTTCCCAAAAGGAAGTTTGATTGACAACTTTAGACGTTGAGTTTGCCTGTCCGGAGTTACGCAAGTTGCGTAAATTCAAATCAGTTCAAATCAAATCAATTCAAATCAAATCAATCCACAAATTTGCCGCCTTCCTAACTACCTGCTTGGATTACTCCATTGCGAGATGTTATATGACTTCTGGTGTTGCTTATAATAAGGAGCAGAAACCGTTTCTTCTTTTATCGACCAATCAAATCATTCGACTAAAAGGATTTTATGATTTACTAATGCTGCACTTAAGACTAGCAAACCATTAACAGGAATAACAATTTTAGCACTACCTTACAACTTAACTAGTCGACAGGCCGTAACAGCTGGAGAACAAAGGCGAGACCGATGATAGCAAAAATGACAATTTCTTTACATTTGATCACCCGAGTCTTTTGTAGCATCTCGAACGTCAACTGTAATACACAATCGTCGACATTCGATCAAATTAAGAATGTCATAAACTTATTCTTAAGTTTATAACACCTCTCTTTCTATTATCCGACCCTAATCACATAAAGCTGAACATTTAAATGAAGTGTGAGTAACCCTTCATGTCGTGAGTTTTCATTGCAAGCTACAAATTAAATCATCATGCATTCG
>UXSR01005941.1:0-12917 GCA_900604375.1 Mesocestoides corti
TTCTTTCGCGTTGCATGAAGGCGCGAAATGCCATTCTGGCGTCCCATCCGAGAATTGCGCTTTTCACGACAATGACAAGGTCGTGTATTGTGTTACGCGAACAGACTGTCGTGCTGGTTTGCAGAATGTGGATGGGGAAATTGTACTGTGGCATCTGGCAAATGAATAAAAATAACTAGATATATCCACAGCAAATTAATCTTATCGTTTGCCTGAAAACTAATCATTTTCCGCATTATGTGACAGATACGATTTTTCAAATAAAAGTGCAGTCTTACGTCAGTGACGGCAAGACCCGCTTTCACGGCCTTGACAATTTGATTCATTGAAACGTCTTGTGGATACGTGCGATACACCTCAGGATACTTCACCCTTTTCCATAACGTACGAGGCAGCGCTGCAAGATCCTCGAATGAAACCTCTTGAATGGTTCGCGAAACCTGAAACAGATGAGTGAGGGGGTAAGTCTTCTGTCCCCTAGTCATCAGCTGCTTCTCATCTGGTCGAATGCAAAGGGTTATGTTGTAGCCGCTCACAAACTGAATGTCATCAACCCTTTGCGGAGGCCATCGGCAGATTTTGTCAGCACATGATTCTTGCGGCTTGTCACTAAATCCACCGAGATCTTTGTTTAGCCTCCATAACTGCACAGTAAAATTAAATAAAGAAAGACAGATTAACAGTACGGAAATCTTGAAGGTAATTGTTATTTTTCGTTTCATCTTCAATGCGTAGAGTGATTTGCACCTTCGATGACGCTGGGATTTATTTAGGTGCTCGTCGAAGTCTATTGGTTAAAAATTTCGTAAAAGCGTAAGCGAAGAAGAATTTACGAGTGGGAGGGTGCAGATTGTGCCTCTGCTGTCAATAAATGTCACATGTGGGAAGCAACTGATCGCTTCAGGTTTTCATTTTGTTGTGTTCATCGTATGTAAATAAAGATGATCCAAATCTTAAACGAAATAAAGTTAGACGAAATGTCAAAATTGCTACATGAAATGTGCGTTACCTTATCCTATTTTATTGCACTGAAATGATTTAAATGCCACAAAAATAACGCTAATCCTATACACTGATATTAACGGTAACAGCTGCCAGTCTGAGCACCACAATTATCTTTACGAGGTTTGTGCGACTTGATGCCAGAGTATATCCGTGTCAATGTGCAGTTAGCACGACGAACAAGTAATCAATGTGTCGATGAAACACTGTTGCACATTTTGTGCCAGCAGTCTTTCAATTTGTACCGGTTACAAGTACAAGCTCTATGTTCGCGATACATGCCACTGTAACTGAAGATAACTCCACTTCCAGTGGCGCTTCTTCTAATCAGGAAGGCAAGAATCGTATCCTCATCGGGCTCAAATCGACAAGACTTAGTCTGCCTCTTGTTAGTCTGTCTTTGAACGAGACTAAGTAGTCAACTACTCATTACCCAAAATGCATTCTGCCGATCGGCAGAGTCATGACTCAAGTCACATCTGACATAGTCTGATGTCGAGGTTGTATCTTGGGAATTATGGAGTTAGTCTATTTGGTGGCCGGTCCACGGCCATTGACTCGCGCTGGCAGTTGATGCACAAAGGGCTCACGAGGTTTCTTTTTATTTGCAAGTGGTTAGTTAAAATTTTGGCTGTTGGATTTTGCTTAATTACCCTAGAGATACACCGTATGACTTGCAAGATAAATGGTAGCGGTAGGCGTAACGAATACTTTAGCCCCCTTGTCTGTGTCAGCGTTGTCAGTTCGTAAAAATGAAGAATATAATTGTGCCGTTGGTGTGAATTCCGACACAATGAGGTTGCACGAAATGAGTGGCTGTTTAACCGACGCACAAAATTGTATGTAAACTCAACATTGCTTTCAAGATCGTGTAAGCGGATGTGGACAAATTGGGTTTTTGCTCAATAATACATTTTCAAAGCATCTTAGGCCTTAAGGATGAAAGCTGGTTGCAAACACAGCACCAAGTATGCGGCCTTGCTGAGCAAAGTAATTGCAAGTTTCTGGTAACGATGTCTTGAGGTTTGTGCAACTTTTATTACGATTAGTGTTTGTTGAACAGGAATCCTACCGATGAGAAATGAATCCACAAATTGGTGAGCGTGAATGAACGGGGATCCAATTATAACACGGCTTGGCAAAAACAGCTCATGGTTTCACTTTAATTCCAGTAAAAGGGAAAAAAAGCTTTATTCCAAAAACCCCATGACTGATCTGAGACCTGGTGGAGGCGGCTGCTTGTTGGGCTAACCACGTAGTTAATTGTTGTTGACGGTTCGTGGGAGTAGGTGGAATTCCGAATCACATATAATCGATGCACGCCCACATTCCACCTGGCCACATTGGGTGGCCACATTGTGGATGGCGATGCCGCGACGACATTCCACCAATGGCCATTCACATGGCGTGTATGCGGTAGAGGTCGCAACGTCGTCGACACCATCAGCTCCGAACTTTGTCCATTAAATGCCAAAAAATGAGGAAAGACTTAGGAAAACGAAGGAAACTGGTGTGGCACCGCGGCATTGCGGGTCGTGCGTCAGTAATTCCATTCGGCTTTATTGTCCCGTGAACGTTGTATGAAATCGAGAACATGGGAACAATCATTTCGTAGGTTTCTTTTAAGCACTTTATTGCCAAAACCGCCCACCTGTGAGCTGAAACACGAGTGCGCACAATTGACGTGGTCGTGTTGAATAAGCGCACTTTTCCCTGTGTGACACGCACGAGATGACGAGAAATTGGCAATGGGAAGGGTATTGGAGCCTCGGGCATCGGACCTACAGCCAACGTCGAAGAATGTAGGCGAACGTGAAAAGAGCGAAGACATCGCTTTTACCGGTGTGGCAAACAATTGACAACCATCTGTGCGCCAAGTCTCGTTCAGCCTGGCTTCACTACTCAATATTCACCTTGGTGAACGAGCTTTCCTCCTCGGCCCCAATCAACTCCGGACGATGCCAGCTTCATGGAATCAGCCTCTTCTCCAGTCTGCGTGAACGTGCTCGATGTCCAGATAGGTAGAAGATGCCAGATAGGTGGAATGAGGGTTGAGCGAGGTACGTGCACATGAATGCTTGAACAGACGCCTCCGCGTGTCCGATGGGGAACCGTGAATCGGGGACGGTGGCTAGTCTGAATATGCGACGACCGCATTAATGAACGTGAAGTACTGCATTTATAAACGCAAGCTTTAGTGAATCCATGCCAGAGTGTGTTCGTGTCAATGTACAGTTAGCACCGCTAACAAGTAAACGATGTGTTGACGAAATGAACGTGCACATTTTGTGGCTGAAGTCATCTTGCTGCATGGGTTATAAGTAATAGGCTTAATTTCGTGACAAATGCCACCGTAATTGATCAATAAATTGACATCCAGTCGTGTTTCGACCAACCAGTAAAATCGGTAATCGATTCCGCGTCAGGCTCACATCCGTGCACAATGTGGGGTTTCGTCTAACCAGCAACCATCTATGCACAATGTTGAGCTGGACCACACAACTACATTCGGCCCAATTCGTTTCCCAGCTTGTTGAATAAAAATGTGGCAAAAATAGAAGAAGAAGAAGAGCATCAGTTTGGCATTGGGTCATTGCGGGTCACATGTCACTGATTCCATTCTGGTCCATTGTCACGTGAACGTTGTGTGAGATCAAGGAAATGCTTCCAAGCATTTAATTGCCGAAACCGCCTACTTGTGAGCTGATACACGAGTGGGCACAATTGACGTGGTCGTGCCGAATGAACGCACTTTGTCCGCGTCACACTCACAAGATGACGGGGAATTGGGAATGGGAACGGTATTGCAATCTTCGGTATCAGACCTACAGGCGGCTTCGAAGATTGTAGGCGATTTCGAAAATACTAATGACATCGCTTTTTACGGTGTTACAAACAGTTGACAACCATCTGTGCGTCAGTGAGCATTACCACTGATGCATTGAATACACCAACTGCTTAACGCTGAAGTCGAGCTAGCATCCCACCGCGTCTTCACTGAGCATTCACGCACACGCTTTCTCACAACCCCGCTCAAACTCCTCACATCTATGAACAAGCCGACGTGTAAACTGCATCAGCAAATGTTTACCTTGACGTCTGCTCAGCCCATGCTGCTTCCTGCCAGTGTCGAAGACACCAATGACAGAATTGACAACTCCACTCCTCCAATTCCATACCATCTCTAAACAAGTCCACCTCGAGTTTGTGGTGTGGGAATTTCGCATATCCCTAATCTGTTATTAGCATGGTTGCAGTGGTTGGTCTCCAGACGCGAATGAATAGTAAGCACGCTTGCCCATACACGTTTACTGCCGGATGATTGACATTGATGACGCACTAGTTCCTCTGATTGGCTGGTACCCACAAACAGCTGATTATCTCCCCCACCCACCAACACACGAGGCACGAGGTTTCACATGGCTGCACTGTGCGCAAATAAATGGTCGAATTCGCTAGCGCCTGTCTTGATCCATTCTCTGGTTGTGAAGGGCTGGTACATGACGCGGTTATAATGTGGTGCTACGCAACCCTATATTTAGTGACCACGGTTGAATGCCTTACATGTAGGCGTGTGGTAAGTTCGTAAAATGACTCATCAATGCCAGTTCTCCTAACCTGTCACCGATCGCACAAATCTCAACCCTTCACCACAACACCATGTCTCAGGTTCCACGTCGAACGCCCACTGGACCTATATCACCGTGGAAGCAGCCACGCCTGTCCACTGCCAAATTCTGTTGTCCAGTCGTCAGTTTAGTCTTCATCAACCGTGGTACTCTTAGACACTTGGTTTTGGATCGGGCCGCAGCACCAATAAGCCTGGTGAGGGTTTGCCAGCTCTGCCATAACTCATAACCACACTAGATTCGTCTGGTCCTCAATGCGATTTCGTGTGACACTTGTTTACGCACACCCAGTGATTATTTGTACTTCAATGTATATAACATACCGTGTGCCACACAACGACTTTATGTCGAATGTTGCAAGTCTTCACCTTTATGTTTACATGCAACTGGTTTGAGTGGAACTGGATCATTCTTTAATGGAATAAGTGCTAGTTTTACCCGGATTGCGCTGCGCACTGTACGTGCTGTGCTACTATGCGAAATGAAGAATGAACAATAAAGTAGTGAGCTGTTCAATGAACAAAATGGCGTACTCGTTGCTGAATGAATAATGCTATTTTGGTGAATCGTTCGAAGTCAGTCTGCCATCTTGTGGTTAGCAAACACATTACCCAGCACAGCAAGTGCCAGTGGGGTCGGCAGCATGCTAAAGCAGTTTGGGAATGTCGGCAGTGGTGGCCAATGGAAAGAAAGTGAAGGGATATTGGCGACGAATGATTGATGAAGTTAACATTTTTTACGGTCTAGACATGACTGGAAAGCTGCGCTGCTACTGTTACTTATTTTACTTAAAATTATCGGCTTGTGGATTATTAGGGATTCAGAATCACGCTGGCCATCACTTTCAGGTAGGTGGCAACTTCGTTATACCTTTTAGCTACCACCTCCTCTTAATGAGTAACTTCAACTTTTAGCTTCTCATGCATGTGAATTTCACTCTAGGTCGCCCTCCTTTGGACGCGCACTGGGTCTATGACTGAGACAATCAAGGCAATCCGAAAGAGGTCATGCTCTGTCCTAATTTGAGGAGTCATCTACTCAACCCCATTTGTCTCTGTTATGCGTGCCGATTGAGGTTGATGATGAATGTCAGACCTGCGATTGCACTATTAATACCCATGTCGTTTTGTGTAGGTTCTAAACGCTCGCTGGAGATCAGACTTGTCGCATCGCCATTGAACTGACATTTACAACAGCCCACTGTGCTCGAGAAAGGGTAGGTGCTTTGCATGGTGCTCTCTACACGATTGACTTTGGCCTGCACACCTATGTTTGCGATGAGCAATTCATAAGTGCAGAAATGCACCAGGCCGATTCACGACCAAGCGTAATCATTTGTAGTTTAGGCAATGAGTGAGAGAGTCCAACGAGTATTAGGAATCTTCGCTAAGATTTTGAGACTCAATGAGTCCTACATTACGTCAGCAGAAATAACGCTTGGAGGGATACTTTGGAGATGGCAGAGCTGGACCACACAACTACCATTCGGTTCGATTCGTTTTTCAGCTTGTCAAATCAAAAATAGTCAGGCTGCTGAGTTTGCATGGGCACAACCTAATTAGAGCTGCACAGTACAGGCGACTGTTCTGTTAGATCCTACATATCAATCATCCACTGTCATCGTGGCCACGTCTGTTTGTCCGTGAGCCCTTACCAAGAACAAGGCTATCGTTAAAACTGACGCTGCATATTCACGTGGGCTTAATGCGGAGACTAAGTGCAGCGACGGAACTAAGCCTCTTCACGTCGGCTTATGAGTGGAAAATGAAATTTGTTCATATGCTGATAGGTTAGGCGGACTTAAATTGATAAGTCGTTTACCTCATTACGTCTCGCCGATGTGTGGGCAAAAGGACAACTCGTCTTCGCCATCTAAATGGTCTGGAGATGACGCTGACATTAGAGGGGGGATTGTGTACCGGTGGACTGCGAACAAATTCAATGTCATGTCGACATCACGAATCTGCCACTAGATTATACAAGCTTGCGCATTCGGTTGTCTGCAATTACTTTGCTTATCAAGGACTCAATCTTGGTGATGTGTGCACAACAAACTCAGGGAGCTAGTGACCATGGTGCGTTAAGCATGCACTATTGCTGAAAACTCCAATTCAAGCGAACGCACAATTTGCCCACCTTCGCTTACACGACTCGTGACAGCAAAGTTGAGTTCGCAAAGCAAATTTGTGCGTCAGTTAAATAGCAGTTCGTTTTGTGCTACCTCATTGCGTCAGAATTTTACACTGACGCCACGAGCATATTCTTCACTTGAACGCACTGACCACGCTGACACCGAAACAACCACCTCACTTCATCAGACTACTCAAGTCGTTTAATGTGAGCGCGCGTGAATGAGTGTCAACGGCATCTATAATTGCCAGTGGATGATATTCGACCAACTTTTGAAAGGCCATTGCTTTTGCTCGAGCGGTCTACTCCTCAACCCCTTCAGCATATGCGCCTCCATGTTTTGGATAGCAGGGTTTTGAATCTGCTCTATGCCAAATTCTGACTAAATCTCTTCAGGCGTATGTTGATGCAATCACCCCTTTCCAAAGCTTTAATTCACAGCTATAGATGATTGCAGAAATTGACTCACTGATGGCTGACCGAGGAAGCGCCATTATTTTTTCCGAGATGGTGGTAATGTCTGAATCCGGTGTAGACGGATGCATTCACTGTGTGCTGACCTGAATTGTCCTAGAAAGTGTTAAACTGGACCTGACAAAATTCCAGTTCTTACAGTGCCAGGAGGCTAAAGGAGAAGTGGCGTCATATTCCTCTTCTTCGGTGACTTGTGCAGGTTTTGCTGATGTCCGACCATAAGTGGGAGGGGCTTTTGTGATGCCCTGGATCGCATTGACCGCAGAATCACTGTGGTCCCAAGATTCGATCATTTTAGTTTCGGGTGGCACGATGCTTCAGTGAATGCTTTCGTTGCTGATATTACCCCGACTCACGGCGAGACTCCGCTAGAGAACATATGGCAACTGTGTTTGGCGATTTGCATTCCTTTAAAATTTTAGGGTTGCAAATAAGCACGATTGGTTTTTCTTGGTCATTCGTCGTTGATTTGAGATGAATCCTCTCACACTCTCGATTGACGTCAAGCTCTCTTATTAAGGTTTCAAGTCGCCTACACCCGGTACCAAACAAGAAGAAGTGTTTCTCAAACATCCACTTGAGATTTCGAACGGTTCCGTCGAATATGTAGTCAAGTGAGTACCTAGGGAGGGTTGTGTCGCGGTGCCTCTGCAGTTCCTCTGAACCCAATTCGCGGGTAAATAGCCTGCCTATTATTGGTTCAAGCGTACATTCATGCCACTGGACATCAAATTAGTCAAGCATGGGCTCATTGCAGTTCTGTATGTCTTAGTCAGTGGTAGATAAAATGCATAAAACATGGCTGCACAATTAAGGACAGTGGTCAAGCAGCCCGTGAACAACCTGAAGGTGTCAGGTAGGATTGCAACACGAGAGATTCTCCTACTCGGCTAAAGAACTTTAGTTAATTACTCTAAATGCTATCCGGACTTCAAGACAGGATTTCGGCTGACCAAACTGATTCAGTTGCAGTCACCATCCTCATAAGCAATCAGCCATACCTCCACTTTTGCCGCACTTATTTACCATAAACCGGTCACCTAGTCTTCCCTCATGGCGCATACTCTTGTAGTGAATCGTGTTGATTCACGTCCAATAACCCTGTCCTCGCAGCTTTCAGCGCACCTCCCCCCTTGTCACGTGAGACCGCTGGTTCATCACCCCGCTGAATGTACCATCACCACCACCACCACTTCCCGCATTGGTCATGTGACCTCACAAACGCCTGTGTTCATATTTACATGTCACTCAATTGTACACGACACAAATTGGTTGAGCGGTCTAGTAAACGGTTGTGTCTTCCCCACTCCGGTCTTCTATATTTTCGCGGGAACGCAGGGTAACGCATTGGGCCGAGATAATCGCATTGGCCCCGGCATGGTTCAAGACAACATGCCGGGGCCCTCAACACTCTTGACCCTTAATTGGTTCAGGCCTAAATTTATTCAGCTGACATCGAATTGGTAAAAAGTGATCCCATTATTACATCCTCAATGTCTGTTGCCATGTGTGACGTAACGAATCACTGCTTTACCTGAATATGTACGACAGAAACGGAATCCAATCTAGCGCAATAATTTGCTTCGAAGAAGTACACGAATTGTTAGATTGCAGAAGTCATTTTTAGGAATGTGCCACTTATACACCAAAAGAAGGTTACAAATTTAAAAACAACTCATGCCACATCGTTGGGTTAGGCGGAGCTGCTTAAGATGCATTTCAAGATAATCTGTGCAGAATGCACAAAGGGTATCATGTGGAGGAGGGATTTCCTTCAAAAAATTTGCTCAACGCGACCATGGGAGGGCGGTCCTTAAGTCGCGTGACGTCGAATAGCTGGTGGTTATACATTGACTCTTCGTTGCGCAGATCTATGCCCAGTTTAAATGCCAGCATTCCGAGAAACACATCCTCCGGAGCATAATTGTACCTCGTGTATGCAGCCGCAATGGCCATGTCGTCGACGATGTCAGCTCCAATGAATTGGGAAAAGCCACGTGGATACGGGGTCATTGAGTCCCACGGACATTCGCGGTATGACTGGAACCACTTAATTGAGGGCTCCCTAGCTGGGACATCATTTACGGCGATATATCCGAAAATGGACTTCCTCAATGCCGCAGTAGAAGTACTACTGAGGAAATCTGTTACCAACGACAGATTCATGCGATGATCGTCGTCGATTATCAAGAAGGCGTCAGCCTGGTGTTTGTTGCAGAATGCTGACAGCCATCGCAGGTTCGTGACAGTCTTCCACGTCAAATTGAAATACGTGTCTTCGTAGTCGCCTAGCAGTATGTCATCGAATTGATCAATTTCCTGAGTAATGCGCTCCATAACTAGCTTGGCTTTACCGTCATATTCCTCCATCCTGTCACCAGGGAATCCCTCCAGTCTAACGGTATTGCCATCACGATCGAATATTCTGCCACCGTGTTTGCGTGGCATTCCCAGACTGAAGACCACTCCCACCTTGAGCCTCGGATAACTGGCTCTCTGGCGTTTCATGAAGGCGCGAAATGACGCTCTGGCGTCCCACCCGAGGTTGCCACTCTTCACCACGACGACGAGGTCGTGTTTCGTGTGGTTTGCACAGACTGACTTGCTGGTACGCAGAATGTGGATGGGAAAATTGTACTGAGGCATCTGCAATATCAAATGCTACGATTACGTGTCTTTTCGTGTTAGTTACTTTGCATACTTCATGTATGTCTAGCCTGTGTCGTTGAACTGTGCTAACGACGACTCGTCTGACTCACTGATTGCTGGAATGCATCTTGTGAAGGCCAGACATGAGTAAAATGATTTAGCTACTAGTTTTGTCAGCGCTGGTCGACATTGGATGGCTGAACTGCAATTCAGTTGTGTAAGGCAAATTACGTGTCGTGGTTGAATGACTGCGTTCTTTACGTGGCTTGACTTAGTCTTCGGTTTCATGGCTGCCTGTCTTAGATGCACAATCAAAGATACCTAATAAATCAGGTGCTGACTGTCAGGAGACCAGACACTGTGTTGAACACTTTAATGCTCTTCTGCGATTCTGTTGAGCGTATTACAAAGTGGAAGCTTGTAGCAATGAAGACAAGTTGGAGGAAACAGAGATGGACAAAACAAACGTGTCAGCCTACATGGGAGACAGGAAGACCTGCTTTGATGTCCTTGACAATTTGCTTCATTGGAACATCTTGTGGGTATGTGCGATACACTTCTGGATACTTCACCTGCTTCCAAAAGCTTCGGGGCAACACTGCAAGATAATCATATGAAACGTTGGTTAAATCGTTTACATTGTGAAAGAGGTCTTTAAGAGGATACAATTTTGGCGTCCTGGTTCTCGTCACTGTGACATCCGGTCGCACACACAAAGTTACATCGTATCCACGATCCACCGACTTGATGTCTTCAGGTTTACTTGGAGGCCATTTGCAGTGTGTGCTTGGTGTTCTATTCTGGGGGTTCACTGGTCGCAAAACCGATATCATCTTGAACATATTTCGCGAAATGACGTTACGCAATAGCAGAAGAGCAACCAAAGTGCCGATCGCGCATATTGTTTTACTCTGTAGCATTGTGGTGTTCAGGTGAATATGTCTCCAACGGAGGTGTCTGAATTTATTGAGAAGCGCGTCTGATGTCATTGGTTGGGGCAAAACAAGCTTTATTAAGCACTGAAGTATGAATAAGTGGTGGTTGGCACAGTGACGCATTCCTTCTTTTTTCGCCAATCGGATTGGTTAAATACGCATGCTCCTAATACCTTCAAGTTTTTTTTTACAAATCTGTTAGTACACATTCCGCATTCTACTGTCATTGTCAGCAGCCGGCTATCGTGATTTCAACGGCAAGTATTAACCTTTTGTGTAAAAGTAAAATGACTTCGCAACAGTTATATTTGTCCACTCACCACCGAAATTATGTCGGCCAACTTAGGTGAGGCACGATGATCAATTAGCTTTCACGATATTGTTGTCCTCGCAAGGAGCACCATGTCAAAATAGACGTGGTCACATCGACTGTCCCTGAAAATATGTTAGGATGTGAATGCTTTGTGTGTGCGACGTGATGGCAAAACTACCATTTCCGCGTAGTTACAACTAACTTGTGCTTATGTTTATTCACTGGAACAACAATTTTCGATTTGAAAATATGTAAAACGCAAAGGATTGAAGAGTGGCCATGTCGTCTGGCTGCGTATTCAAAAAAATATTCAAACAATCATCAATTCGTCAAATATGCGATGATACCTTAATGTAGGCTTGTTGAAATTAAAAATCTAACGAAAGCTTTCTGACTGCTCGTCTAACTCCCTCGCTTGGATCGCAATTGACTTAAATTAATCATCGACATTCCGCAACAACTATTTGTTAATTTCAAAGGTAATTATGCAGAGTTACGTCTACCGACTGGGAAGCACTCCGAATCTTTCACGAGTGCAGTGGGCATTAGACGATGTCGGTTCAACAAAAATGCTGCAAGCCTGGTGTCCATGGACGTACTAGGTCGGTGCTGTGATTAACGATATTTGGGGATGTCGAAATTAACTTAGGCAACCTTATTACTAAACTGCTAGACATTTCTGTAAACGCGCTTTATCTTTCAACATATCACTCCGTCTTCATTGCTTTGAATCCATCAACCAAATGTCGCCCACACACATTTGATTCGGCATTTCGAAAACCTGGACTCTGGTACTGGATCTTGTTCAACGCAGACGAGATTTCACTTACCATTTATTCAAACGGGAAATTGACTTTATTTCAATCAATGTGCATTGGTTTGGAGATTGGTCGTTGGGCGTCTTCCAAACTCCGTTAGCACGTCATAAGCTGAATGCACACTGATATTATTGATCGTACGTACATTTCCTTTAATTTTTGCCGATCAATGTGCTACTGAAATGTGCAGGTGCTCACGGTAATGTAGCCACCGGCACACATTCTGGTCCTGCCAAGCGCTTCTGCCACTTATCATTCAAAGCAATTTATTGAAGCACTTGCCAATTCAAATTAAACTGCATCTTCATTCGTGTGAAGCACCACAGCAATGTAGACTCAAGATGCCTTTAACTGCTGCATTGTGGTTTATTTCAATCTGGATGGAGGTGCAAAGGATTCTGGATACATTCTTACCGTGCTATCTAAATACACAGTGTTGCTAAGACAACGCGTCAACGTGAGTAGCAACATGATCTGTGGCGCTACCGAGGGCGATCCATGGAAGCATTTCACAACATTAAATGCTACCACTTTTGCTGGCTCTTACTGTGCCTCCGATGATATACAACTGCTGGCTGCTGCCCACTAATTCCTGAAGGTATTGAGGACATTTTGACCTAACCGGTAGAATATGGAACACCAACACGTCCACCTTTGAAGCCTTGCATTGGACATGTGCCAGAAACTGGTCTATATCCCCGTGCAATTTGCATTGAATTTTAATTGTGCTGCACCCATGTGGCCTGCATTTTAAACAGTGCTTTTGCATAGTGAGCATCACACGGGAGATTGTGAAGAGCTCTTGAAGATGATCTGGCAAGGCAACAGTTTGACTCATAGTGTTCTGGGGGCAGCTAGGTGCTGTATAAGAGACCACACCACGCAAACGTTTGCACAAGTCTTCGTCAAGTAGCCTTAACTTTACAATGTGAAGTAGCACAGTCTCTGTCATTTAATAGTATCACAC
>UXSR01005944.1:0-18209 GCA_900604375.1 Mesocestoides corti
TGTGCCCGCTTTCAAGTCTGTCAATTGACACTTTAGCTGCTCCTCGGGTTGAATTGAACATTTGGGATTTGTGTCATCCCCGTCTTGGTGCACCTCGTACCGGCCTATCCCCGTGTTTACCGCTGGTGCTTCGAAAGTAACTGTCAAAGATGTCTTCGCTTGTGCCGCCACTTTCACAGATTCTGGTTCTGAAGTAGAAAACACAGTGGGTATATCTCTGGGTCATGCCAAAAGAGCAAAATGTATAAAACCAGCAAAGTGGAACTCACGGTTGGGTTTCGTCCATCCCGAACCAGGCACCGCTTCACTGCACACTGCTGGATCTGTGTCGGTAATGCATCCTTTGGCACTGATCTCATATTGTGTACCTGCTTCCAGGCCTCCTACCTCACAGCTGAGATTCTCCAAGGATGTTGTTTTGCACGATTTACTTGGATCTTTAGTAACAAATGCTTCGTAACGGCCGATTCCCTCCGCATCTGAGGGTGCCTCAAATGTGACAGTTACCGATGACGTAGAAATCGGATTCACCTTCACAGATTTTGGTGCTGTTATAGTAAATAAAATATTTTAAATAATAATGTGGAAATAATGCACTGGATATAGTAATTCGGGCACAAAATTAATGCCTTATGTCACTTTATTAACGGTAACTTACTGTTTGGCATTGTGTATCCAGACGCCCGCACATCCTCACTACAGATAGTTGGTTCTGGTTTTGTAATACAGGCTTTTACCTTGAAACTGTACATTGTGCCTGCTTTTAAGTTATCCACTGGACACGTAAACTCAGTTCCAGATGTAAAAAGGCAATTAAGTTTTGCGTCATCTCCATCTTGATACACCTCGTAACGGTCTATATCCGTGTTCACCGTTGGTGCTTTGAAGTTAACACTCAAGGATGTCGTCGATTTTGACACCACTTCCACAGATTCCGGTTCTGAAGTAGAAAATTCAACGTGCATCAAGTTTGAATACATAAACAGCAAACTTTAAAAAAAATAGGGGAATGACTCACTGTTTGGTTTTGTGGTGACCTCATACTTTGTACCTGCTTCCAAGCCTCTTATCTCACGGCTGAGCGTGTCCAAAGAAGTTATGTTGCATGATTTTCTTGGATCTTCGGTAACGAATACTTCGTAACGGCCAATTCGGACTTTTGTGTCTGCAGTTAACTCGAACTTGCCAAGCGGCGATGACGTGGAACTTGGATTCACTAACACTGATGTAGGTCCTATTAAATCAACAGACACCATTTTTTCCTAGAATGCATTTTTTTCATACTTGAGGCTCCTTTGCAAAAGCTTGTATGGCATATTTTTTTAACATTAAAGAGCACTTATACGCAGCTTTCAAACTGCAAATCCCAATGCATTGGCGTTCTTGCCTTTCAACACTTGCTTCGATCCGTTACACTCTTGCCAAGTGTCAAATTGCTGCGTGTCACGATAAAAGGGGATTGGTTGTTTTGGTCTAGCTTCAAAATGCCCAAAACGCAAACTTTGCGAACATTCTCCAGTTTTCTTTCTTCGTCATTGGAAACACTTAAAACGTTTGAGCTATGTTAGAGACTTAGATCACAACCATTTGTTTTCGTCCACACAATTGTATTGAATGGGTCTCCGTTCAATGTGGCTAACTCCACATTTGACTTAATTAATCAAATCCAAGGTCTTGTTTAGTAATGAAACTTTTTTACTTTGTATTAATATTGTCCACTCTAAACACGATGTGAAAAGTGGATATGACTAGTTAGTGCACTTTCTATTTTCTAAAAGATACCTACCCAACGAAAAAGTCTCAGCGTCACATGAACAACATGTCTCTCGTTAATATAAACTCAAATAAAATACATTCTTTGGGATCGCATATTAATGCTCAGTAAAGTAAATCTTAGTGACATATTCGCTGATCCACAATTTTATCTCTTCTAAACATTTGTAAGTCAGAAAACGTGTTACCTGTGACTCCATCGGTGTTTTGATTAATGCTGTTTGGCCCTGTTATCTGAGCTGATTCAACGATGTCTAAAATACAACAAATTATCACAAAATAAATTTTGCCTTTGCCAAGAAAAAACTACTTTAACATACGAAACACTATGTAGGGCAGTGGCGTAAACTGAGGTGATGAAATATATTTTCATACAGCTCAGCAACACATTTGAAAATATAAATCTAGAGAAGGTGACATACAAGCAGCTTACAAGACGTTTCTACTTTAAAAAGAAGACGATTTTCATTTAGGGTTTGCTAAATTTTTTAAATATTGGCATTCATCATCTGATACCGGTTCATAATCTGATATTTATGTTGATTTAGTAAGCTGAGACCTTATATACAAAGCCGATTTCGACTGTAGAAAAGTACACTTATCTTTTCAACAATTTGAGCACCATAAATTTTATCGAAGGTTGTAACCAGCTTGTTTCAAAGGGTTTGAGGCGTTTTCTCTCCCATGTAAGCATAGCATTAATTAAAGTTTGAAATTCAACATCAGTTAATAAAATAAAACGTAGTGTTACTAATTAAGTCTCAATATATGTGTATATCTGTTTAGAATGGGCATAATCAGATGTTTTACAACTTAGGTAATCAAATGGCTGATAAAATAATTAACGCAAATAACTTGTATTAACAAAGTAAAATAATGTACTTAAAGTATATCAATTTATGACTAAACTCATGATTCTCAACGAAAATAAAATATGCTAGTAATAACATATGTTTGGACATTTAATTAAAAAAAGTGGTACTGCCAAAGCTGACTTAACTATTTTTCGAGCTAATATAACAGGCGGATATTAGCACCCATAGAACAAACGGTGTGTACATCCTCCGATTAATACTTTCCAACTGAAGACAAATTTTCGCATACTTTTTTATACCTGCGATATGCCTTTGGACAACGTTGCTCGATAAATTTAAACAAACCAATAGCTTATTTATTAACTATTTTAAAAATGTTACTTGAACTTTTACACTTTGTAAATTTTTAAATATAATGATTTAGCTTCAAATAAGGTAAACTGTCTAAGTCGTTAAGAAATCAGGAAAGGAGTTACATTTTCAATACATCAGCATCAGCCGTATTCGTTTCACATATATCCAAAAAATCAGCTTACAAAGAAATAGCTGCTTTTCGATACGCAATATTGACATATATGTTTGTTTTTATAAATCGTGGTATTGTCACATATATTATGGCCATCAACCGCTACATTTCCGGCTTCAGAAACGTGGTTGGTCAGTTAAAAGAATAAGGCAATAAATAGTCATACAACGACGCATAGTTTGTGTTTATTCTCGTCTTTTCGATCAAGTCAATGCGTCGATTCACTAAAAGAAGAATGAGTTGGTTCTATGACCACCTGGTCTGATTTTGTGCTTTGACGTGCTGGCTTATTTGTTTGCAATCACCATCATGGATAGAATGAAGCAGCGGTTGTGTGAGTTTGAACTGTTCTTTCATCACTGGAATTTATGTGTTCATGCAGAGTTTCGTCAAGTCAATCAGAACGGGGTGCAGTTATTTTCGGTATCATCGCTAGCCTTAAGTGGCATCTAATCCTGTTTTCAAAACTTTAATTTTTTACACAATTTATGCACTTGAAAAACGTAGTTTTTTGATTAAATTGAGTGAGTTAAGTTACCTCACAACTATTACTTGCACACCTGTACTGTATATTTTACCACAGAGTCAAATGATATCCTCATTAAATATCATCCATTTTAATTGCCCCTATTTTTCCTACCCTGTCTGTCACTCGACCTGTATTCATTAAGGCCACCAATCAACACTACGTTCCATGTGCTCATCAGTAGTATATAAGTTGTCCAAGTCTTCCACTATCTCAATACAGGTTTTTACAGCTTTAAAAACGGCCATGTACGTTTTCACTCCAATTTATGTTCATAGAATTATATCTTGCTAGGTGATTCCAGTGGCTTCGATGTGGACTACCAATTACCTCAGTCAATTTTCTGCTCAGTTAAGAGATGTAATATGCATTACCACCATGTAGTTACCCTAATACCCACATCTAGAGTATCTTAAAAGTTAAGGTAAGTAAGTATGATCACTATGATCTTCATATTTGTTTCCGTGTAATCAGAATTAATGTTCAGAACAGAAAGATAGTAATTATATCATGTTACCGTGTATATCATGTGCCATGATGTTGCTACAGTTTAACAACCATCAATTCCATGGTCTTAAGCAAAAACAGCAAAACTCTCGACTTGTTCGATTTATTTCTTCATCTTAGTCCGTTTTCTAAACTAATTATTGAAAGACGTTCAGATACTGCTTTATAATAAAACATATAACATCTGATTAAATTAATCAAAAAGAATATTTTTATAAATTCCCATTTTGTCAAAAGGGATTAAAATCCAAGTTAAAAAATAGGTTTGGAAAAATTCAGGCTTTTTGATATCATGCTTTTACTAAGCGAATCACATTATTGATTATCTTAAAAAAGTAAAGTTGTGCAGACCCCTATTCTATTTTCCGTAATTTGGAACACAACGCTTTCCCTTTTATAACGTACATTATACCTGTAATTCAAATGCATGTCTGTGCTCTTATTTAACTTCCTTGACTCTTGAACAGTTTACGATTTTAATTCAGTTTTTTCCGTATTTCTAGAAGAACATGGATACAGTGGTGGAGTTGATCAGAAATTTTTGTGCACTAAAATTAATATTTGTGATTACATAGTACGCTACATCACTAGAACACGTGTGCACCTAGTTATATAAAGTTTATTCTAATTTATTCCATCACAGCATAACGATATGTTCAATATGGATTATTTAAGTCAATAGTTGATTGGAAAATTCAATAAGTCTCCTTGTTTTAGTATCCCCGTCTATTTAATTTCTTTCTCACTTTACACTCCAAATTGTTTTCTGGACACGTCAAAGTATGCGTAAGTGTGTGCCATTAAGTATGCGCAAATTTATGTGCATGTATACGCCAAAAGAAATATCGACTTTGTCATCCAATGTACTGTGGTTTTTCCGCAGACGAATCAGGCCTTTTTAAGTGTCGACCTGTATGTAGTTTCCAGACCAATACTGAACTTGCTGCTGATTGTGATGCCGATGTTGTATCCGGCAGTAACTGGTCACTCAGGGTCCACTGATTTGATCACGTTGCTGAATCTGAAAATGCATCCAATAATATCCTCAATTACACAGGGGTCGGAACAGAATGCAATATTAAAAGCAGTGACGTTTGCTTATTTATTTATCCTTGTTATAAATCAACTATATTTTGTGCACTTTGAGCCACTTTACGTCATTGCTGCCCTATGTAACAGAAAGGTAATTTAATTTAAGTACACTGACAACATTTTTTGCAGTGAAGTTCCAGTGAAGTTTATAAATTTTTTGTCGTCAAAAGCACTAAGTGCTTTTAACATTGTGATGTTTTAAAAGTATTTTTATATACTCCGACTCTTTGCAGTTCAGTTTTAACTCGTTTGTGTTTTTCCCTGTTTGTTTGTTGTCAAACACCATGTTTGGTTATTGGGCGGTAATTTGCAGCAAAGCAGTCAACGAGACACATTTTAGTGTGATTTAAAAGGGTGATGTATTTTCATAGTAAAAGCAGCCTGCTGGTTTGACAACTTCTGACAGACTTTGCTTGTGGCTGTGATTTATAAAATTAAACGGACTGACACTGAATACATTGTCTTCGATTAAAATATAATTGCTCCTATTTTATTTGTCAGATGCGTCTCCGTTAGCCTAGCAATTGCGGATTAGTTAAATGCCTTGTTGTGGTGATACACTCCGCAGATCAAAATTACTGAGTTTCAACGGTTTATTGCATGATACCGTGTAAGTTTTTATAGGAAGACTACATGTTGAGATCCCTATCCACATGCTTCCATGTAAAGTGTATAACTTGATTTGTGCAAACGTTTCAGCAAAGTTATTTTACCTTGGGAATATTGTCCATCATTTTCAATGACCATGCGCCATCTCTAAAATAACGCAGGAATGCCGTCGCGAAAGACAATTGCATGCCTCGGGGCAAAGAATTCATCATTGACGAATTACCGCGCATCGTCCAGCGTTTTGAATTGCTTGTCCAATAAGGCGTGCTGCTGCATTGAAGGGAACAAGTGGTAATCGCATGAGACAAAGTATGGAGAATATGCTGCATGTGGGAGAACTACCCATCCCAAGTTCAAGAGGATCTTTTGAGTCGCGCCAGCAACGTGAGGTGATCGAGCATTGCCATGTAGCAGCAATAGGACTTACCTGCTTCCTTGCCCAGTAGATGGCCAGTTCTGCCCGTTTCTTCAGTCCATTTGCACTGTTGCCGTCTGTAGTGTTCTGCAGTCACCGTCTGACCAGTTGCAAGGAGCTTGTAATGCAGTTCAGCCTTTATGTCCCATGAGATTTGCATGAGGACCTCCATCAAGCGTATATCCTGTTTCGGCATCGATGTACTGGGTTTCAGTGATCTATCCACGTCTTTTGTGCCTCGCTTTCTTAAAGAATACCTGTTTTTCATCGGCAGCCACAATGTTCTACAAAAAGCCCTTTTTAGGTTGGCGGCAAAAAGTGAAAGGCATTTGTTCATACATTGGCTCAGGTTGCATTCGATCAACCCATTTGGGACCCATCTTCCAAGTTCTGCATTTGTCAAACGTAATGATCCAAAAGCTTGTAGACAGGTGTTTGAATAAGGCCAAACTGAGCTGAAAGCCCTTATTGTGCTTGCGTTGAGTCTTAATTCAGAAGAGCTTGCAATTACGCAACTTTAGACTTTTAAAGGCAGTCCGAGGCGGGGCTCGTTCCTAGGATAAAAATCACCACTTCAAAACCATTTTATCAATAATTACACACTGTGTGAGACACAATGTTGGCACAAAGAACAATATTAATTGATTTTTGTGCTTTAAAAACATTTTTTCTACGTTGAAATTCGTATAAAATGCAGTGCCATCGAATGTGCTGTTTAACCGTTTGCATCGTAAATTGCAATTCAAAGAGGTTATGTACTCACGTAAGCGTGTCGTTTGTGTTCTGAAACTCTTGCGTCCACTCCTCTAGAGGCTGCAAAAGATCTCGAAAATATTTCCATTTTAAATAAAATTTAAACATGAAGGAAAAATCCGGGAACATTGAGTCACACACCTTATAAGTTCAAAATCATCAATTTGACTTACAATCACACAAACTTGGCATAAAAGCATGCGACCTAGTCGATAATATTTAGCGAAAATGAATTGGCTAACTTGTACAAAGTCTAGGGAGAGAGCGTTGGTACGTGCAATTCTTAAGGCACTAATTCGACTGATGCAGAGGCTCACATTAAAATTGTTGGCGTTTAGTTGCAACTTCCTTGAATAATGCTAGCAAATTCGTGGAAAGCAGTCAGGCTTACCAAAGACGATTCTATTCTTTATCATCATTTGCCTTATTCTTTCTGTTTGTGCGCAATCACCAAAAAAACCAAATATTTAAACATTCTTAAATCGGTAACAAGATATTGCATACCCTTTCAAAAATTCACCAACTTTGGTTCAACGACTTTATTTTAAGAGAATTGTCAGCAAAACATTAATTTTTTGTTACGCTGCTTCCAGGTACAACTTTGTTGATGGAATGAGTTAATTTGTGCTGAATATACCAATTAAATTAACGACCACAAGATTATGCAATTCCGCAAGCCCCTAGCAGATATCGATTCACAAAGTACCCACTTCACAAGAATACATATATGCTGGAAATGCCACAACCTCTAATGCGGTACTAGAGACTTCGTTTAGTTTTAAGGAGGTAGAAAAGATTTGTGTTGGAACAGAAGTGTTATTGACAGAATCTGAGGGGATGCTGAACGCCTTTGAACGTGCCTTTTCTTTGACACTTTAGAATTTTTCACCCCCTACGCAGTGCTCTAGTTAGCGTAACAGTCTCCGAATTTTTACTGCACCTGTAAAACAAACCATTTTTGCGATGTAAAGTAACTTTTGTTCCATCTCTCAATGGAATTGAAAAGAAGATAGAATGCCATTTCTTAATTAAATGGTGGTTTGAATTCAGAATATGCAAAAAACTGCATTCCGTTACCAACGTACTGCATGTTCAAAAATCACTTTTGCTTGTTTTGATTTTTTTATTGATTATTTTACTTATTAAAACAAGTTTGTTGTATTTGCAAATGCATTGATGCATTTAATTGATTTGATTGAGGTTAATATAAATGTCCTTATTGCATGTAAAGAAACAGTTGATTGATGTGACTTGTTTAAAATGATTTTCATTTGAGCTGTTATTTAGTAGTTTCCTGAAATTATTTATTTTTCTTGCCCTTTTGCTTCAAGTTCCTCCTCTTGAAGCCTTTACGACACAAAACTTCCCTACGAAAAGGCTTTGAGAGCCCTTATGACGTAAAATGAGTATGCACTTATGATTTCTTGTAGTGCTGTTTGATAACCACAACTAATGTGCGATGTTGGACGTGATTTCACTGAATTTCGCCTACGTAAGATGTGCTCTCAAGGATTTTTCCACCCCAAGTAGTGATACTCGTTCAGCAGTTTGAGGGTCAGGTGTCAGAGAACCGCCATAACAGACAGTTCCTTGCCCTCACTACCAGATTCAACTCAGAATTGCTACATGGGTGTAATGCAAATTGCCATATCCAGGAGGAACTCGTAAAACAGTGCACTCCCACAAAAAACGGACTTCGTGACCACGAGCTGTGATATCAACAGGAAACTCGTGGCATTCTTCGAGCATATTTTGTGGGATTTTGTTGAGTCTGTGGAATTGCAATAACTGAACATCACTTCTCACACAGACTATCCTAAATGCATTAAAACGACTGACACTAATCCTGTAGTGCTTCGGGGCTATTAAATTGACACCTCGGAACAAAAAATGTCATCTTAAGAATCATGGGGGTTTGAAAACAGCGACATGGTTGCACAATATCGGGGTGGTTTTGACAATTAAAGTGGCAATCAAAGTTATATTTTTAACAGCAATTTAAAGGTCGAGGTGGCGATTATTTGCATGTCTTTTAGGAACCAATGGAGCCACCGCCCTAGCGATATTTTGAATGGTCTACTAGTATCGGGATCGATTTAAACAAATGCAAAGGCTATCTTTCAGTTACAAACCCACAAAACCCGAGTATTCAGCAATGGTTAAATCTGTGTTTTGAAAATTCCAAAACCAAGATTGCATATCTATCGTTTATTTTTGGAGAGTTTACAATGCGAATGTTAGCCAAACTTGACGACATATTAAATAGTCAATAGATTAAATTGCAAAATTGCCTGTCATTATTGTTGCACGGAAAATGAACTAAATGGGCTTTTGGCGGAAGACAAGCACGCAAATCGCCCTCACGAATCGACTGCCTACTTTTCAACAGACAGTATCGTCTTCAGATCAGATGCCGAACTAAAACAACGTTGCAAGTTTAAAAATTAGCTTCTTTTTTAAAACCTGGCTCAAAATCAGGAAAAAAAATATAACTAACCTTTGGTATGAGTTAGTTCTTTGCGCCTTCGTTACCAACCTAAGGATCAGAAATATATTCCCATTTAAATTCTCGATTGGCCGATATGTGGACTTTAGGTTTTTTTCAAAATGAATGATGATAAACCGAATGCCAATTTGAGACCAAATATGAGGGTACACGATTTGGTTGTGATCACGTCAGCCTAACAAAGAAAATTACAAGGACGTTTTTTGTCCTAATTAGCGAGATTGAGGCTGCAGTTGGACTGCCGTTGATGTAACATTTACGTAACGCTTATCCGTTGTTTTAATTTTGACTCCTACTGATTGTTGCTTATAATTTGCTTTTTAACGAGCGCAAATCATGACTAATGGTGTTCAAAGTGTACTATGCGGCTAGTCTCCTTTTTATCAGTATACATTTACTGATTATTTAACTCATTTGCCCGCTACGGTGTAGAGTTGAGTCAAAGAAAGTTTCAAAATAAATATTTTAGCATCCTTTAGGTTAAAAGCATAAATAATCGATGTGATTTTGTTTAAATGAACCTCATCCTCAATTTGCCTTCTGCCTGCTCACTCCACGAAAGTCATGGCAAGCACCTACAGTTTCCTCCTAATTGCTCACAAACACTTCACCTTCATTATAATAACCAGAACAACGTGTTACACCACTGGCGTGGCAGATGTATTGAAGTAAGTAAAAAAACTTAATGCCGTTTGTGCAACTACTGCTAAGCCACACACACATTTGATTGTGTGATTTACATGCAGTTATCACAATGACTCAGAAGCAAACCCTGAACCACCTCTTGTTGAACCAAGAAAAGTGCAAGGGTATCAAGTGTACTTAAGCATCCAAATGTGTGTAAGCATTGCTCTTTGCTAGGAGCCTTTGAAAAAAAGGCGAATCGTTTGTTGCTTGCTTGATAAGTTCACACTACCTCCCTGATCCATAGAACTTCCAGCGGCTGCGATACCCAACAATTGCTAATCAATTAAAATTATCTGCAAAAGTTAGACAACCAGCCGAAAAAAACCAACCTTCCTTTCTCGTCCGTGTCAGCGTCTTTGGTTTTGTCGCGTTTCTGGCAGTTCACGATGATTACAATGATGATGGTTAAGATGACAATGGCAATTATAACTGCGACGATAATTATTACGTATTCCGGAACTTCTTCTGAAATGCAAGATGGTACAACATTCGTTATGTTATTGTTCTCACACCCTGAGTGATCGAGGACTTGATTCACTCATTGCCACTCCGTTTGGTGTCGCCGGTGCACACTGAATAGTCAGATAAGGATTTGGAGTTAAGAACGCAAAGAGAATTCCAAAACAAACCGACTCGGTTGGGCATATTATGCTCATGGGGACTACTGCCTCATGGTAAAAGCAAGGCTCTACATTTTAATGGAAACGCTAATTGAGATGTACAAGGAAGCTTCCATGCCATCACAGGTACTTAACAAAAAACGGCATTAAATGACAAAAAACACCGCCAATGTTGCGGATATATTGCCAGTCTAGCAAGTGAATTACAACGTAGGTACTAATACTATCAGACAAAGGTACATAAAGATTACCAGGCTCGTTAGTTGTGGTTATGCTGGCGAAGCCAATGTCATCTCCACACACTGTATCCGATATGCACGATCTCACTGATATGGTGTAGTCCGTATTGGCACTGAGGCCATTGATGGAGCACTCTAACACTTCAGCCGAGGCATCAACGGAGCACATGTATTCGTCGGCTGGAACAGCCTTCTCGGTCTTCTGTCTTGCCAGAGCTTGGTAGAACTTGATATTTTCTGTCCTTCCGCTTGGTTGTAGCCATCGGACTACAACACTGTTGGCAAAAACGTCACCTATGGACAGGTTCCGGGGACCTGAAACACATTTGAGATTAGCGATTAGAGATTTGGATAGCAAAATCTCTCATAACTTCGTAGGTGTCTTGATGTGTCAACGTGCTGAGTAGACTTCAACCTGGCACGGTGCCGAGAGGTTGGCAAAAAAATCTGATTTGACCAACTAAACTGTTAACTTTGAAAATTTTCAGACAGTTCTGTCTTCGATATTACGATTGCGGTTGGGTGGCATTAAAAAAATTACTTGCGTTCACCGCAAAAGAAAGCCACAACCCACGGAAACAGTGCACTTTTAAAGGAACCTGCCGGATTTAAACGACTTGCGAAAACTCCAAGCAATCTGATACATTGAATTACACTTACTGTTAGGTTTCGTCCATCCAGACGCCACCACGTCCTCACTGCAGGCGAAGAGAACTTCACGAGCGATACATGAGGTCACGCTGACCTGGTATTCTGTGGAAGGCTCCAAGCCTTCGAACTTGCAGTCAAGCTTATGAGATGATGCTACTGAGCAGTACTTTGGTGGGTCGGCTCCGACCAGTGACACATCATAGTTGGTAATTCCTTTGGCGTCGCTTGGAGCCTCAAATTCAACCATTATTGACGACGTAGTGTCTGGTGTTACTGCCACAGACGTCGGTGCTGATAATTGTAAAGAAAAGCATCGTGACGGCTTGAGCAAAGTGAGAAACCTTTGAAGTCGATCATAGTTGTCAAGTTACCGTTCGGTTTTGTCCATCCTGAGCCCACTTTGCTTTCACTGCAGACAGGGGGATCTGTGTCGTTGACACAGGCTTCGACATTGACCGAATACTCCGTGCCTGCTTCCAAGCCCTCTAGCTGACACTCGGGTTTATCTAGAGATGTCATTGTGCATGCTTTGGAAGGGTCTCCTTCAACGAAGGCCTCGTAACGGCCAATTCCACTGGCGTCATTGGGTGCAACGACGGCGACACTCAAGGACGACGACGTTTTCGTCGTTACCGTCACCGATTCAGGTGCTTTAGAAACACAAAAATAGAGAAAACTTTGTTATTGAGATGAGGTGCTAATATCACGTTTCTGACTCACTGCCTAGTATTGCCGATCGAGGCGTCACAAATAACAATTGGTTTAATTTTGCATGAAAGTAAATTTGGGACGTCTACAGCTTACAAAGTGTGTCGAAGGTCAATAATTCTTTATTGCACATATGATTACTTCAGTAGAATGATACGAATATGGTAAATACGCCTCGTAATGTTCACTGGTTGACTCAAGGGAAATTAAAACAAAATTGTGCGGCAGTTTAAGCCAAGGACTAACCGGTAACGCGTACGTTAGATTTTAAACGACTAGCACATTTAAATAATGATTAATTAAACGTACCTAATTAGACTGATCGGGAAAAAGGGCTTTTTGAGCAGAAATAACCAAAATTATAGTTTTTGCTAGGCCAATAAGGTAATATTCTGCAAATTAGGACAGTTTGCTTTGGATGGAAGTAAGCAAAAAAGATTGATAATATGCGCTTTCTCCTTAAAGGATGTCACAACATAAGTTAATGCAGACTTGCCATTCGGTTTCGTCCATCCAGTTGCTTTGACAATTGCACTGCCTACCACAACAGTCTCCATCCGCGATTGAACCTCGAACGTGTACTGTGTGCCAGCCGCAAAGCCCTTCAGTTCGCATTCCAGTGGCGACTGTCCAACCTCGATGTCGCATTTCACCGGCGGGTCCATTCCCTTGGCAGTAACTTCATACCGATTAATGTTCTTTGTGTCGTCTGGAGGAGTTAGCGTCACCTTTACCGAGGTTGTCGAAAGTGGGATCACCGTTACATCCTTCGGAGCTGCAATGTTAATTCATTATGACCCAATTTTTAACAACATCACAAGCAGTGCCTGAGACTGTTTCGACGACTTACCTTCCAGCATGGTCCACCCAGTGGCGTTTTTAGCATCGCTTGAGACCTGCGAGAAGGGATCGCCCAACCACGCGCGAACGTCGACGACGTATTTTGTCGACAGACTGAGGCCCTCAATCACGCAAGATGGCAATGTTCCCCCCGTCGCCGTACACTTCAGCTGATCATTGCCTTGTATTTCCGCCACGTAGCGATCGATATTTCTTGCATCATCTCGCGGGGTTATGGTGACCTTCAGTGAACTTACAGATGCTGGTATAACATTGACACGCGCCGGAGCTAACAAAGGAGATTTTGGGAGTTAGATATCTAAATACTACTTTTCATGATAAGAGATTGAGTTCAGTGGTTGACCTTAACGACTAATATAAGTCAACGCTAATGCAGACATTACATTTTGTAAGACTAATCTGATATCATTAACATGTATACTGCCAAATTTGCACAAAAATTGGTAGTTTAGGTATGGTTCCCATGTCATAGGCTCGAATACTTTCTTGCGCAAGACAATTTACCAGCATATTCCGAATATGACGGTACCCCAGTGCACAGTACACTAAACTGTCGATTAGTTGTCAATTACATTAAAGCTTAATCGGCATTAGAAATCAATATTGCTGTGATACTTTTGTGTTGCGGGTAAACGTACGCCATGGTCGAGTGCTCGCAGTCTGCGGATCGGATTTGTCGCTGCAAAGTGTGTCGCCGTCTGCGGTGAAACAGGCCACCAAGTAGACGGTGTATGGCAATGCGACAATGAGGTTGGTAGCTTTACACGTCGAGGTTGCAACGTCACAAGTTCCGAAGGGCAGATTCTGCTCGTCCACAAGTTTGTACACATATGTCTGGCCTTGGTCGGGTAATTTTGTAAATGTCCATTCCAGAGACTTGGTCCCGCTGTCTGTCCATACGGGCGCACTTGGGGCTATAAAGCACCAAAAGCAACCGATAAAATTGTGTCTACAACCAACCAACCAACGCGCCCTTTAAACACGCTAAACCATTATAAACTCATGGCAGATAATGGTTCTAAATTTGCTGACAGAAGCAGTTTTAAAGCTGGCAGAGACGTGCAATGAGATTCTGTCTTCCACAGCTGCACCAAGGGATTCAAGTTAAAATTACAGGTTTTTCATGGGTTTTGTTGGGTATCAGCATCACTAGAAAAGTATATTTTGGTGGCAACCAATTCCTTTGGCGTCGGGGGTATCCACGATTCGAGCGACTAGATTTGACGCGTGGTTTGGTTTTTTTCGTGTAAGCAAACTAATTCAAAACAACAGTCAACACATTTCCACTTGCAGAAGAAGGTCTCAGCAAAGTCTGGACATGTGGTGTTTTCTGCTAAATTTTAACTTACTGGAAGGTCTTGTCCAAATTGGCACCACTAAACTTTCACTGCAGATAAACGGGTTCACCACGTCGATGCAGGACTTGATAGCTACCTGGTACTGGGTAGCTGCTTGTAGTCCATCCAGGGAACACTCGACTTCTTCCCCAGAAATGACCGAGCAGGATCTGGTTACTCCATCTCTGTCGAGAGAAACCTCATAGCTGCCTATGTTTTTGGCCTCTGTTGGTGGGTTAACTTCGATGAGCATAGAAGACGAAGTCCTTGTTTTCACCGTCACAGAGGAAGGTTCTATCAACACAGAATTAGAAATTTCCATCAGATCCTTCATTTTACCAATCATTAACTCATTTTTTTGCACAAAAACATTTATTTAGTGAAATACTTAGTACTTTTGAGTGCAGCCGATGCAAATGTAGGAAACACCATATTTAAACTAAGGACGTAATTTTTTGTGCGTTTAAAAGTGGTCCAAAGATTATACGTAAAGGTAAAACTGTTATAGGACTTCCTTATCGTTTTTTGAATGCAACTGTTAGAAAGGATGCTTAGTTTTGCTGAACTGAACAGCCACGTCAACTACTAATAATACATAAAATGACATTTAACTAAGAAAAAAATAAAATAATTTTGAGGAAAGCAAAACTCAAAGCGAACGTTCATTAAGGATTGCAGGGGATATGGACTTGCCATTCGGTTTCGTCCATCCAGTTGCCTTGACAATTGCACTGCCCACCACAACAGTCTCCATCCGCGATTGAACCTCGAACGTGTACTGTGTGCCAGCCGCAAAGCCCTTCAGTTCGCATTCCAGTGGCGACTGTCCAACCTCGATGTCGCATTTCACCGGCGGGTCCATTCCCTTGGCAGTAACTTCATACCGATTAATGTTCTTTGTGTCGTCTGGAGGAGTTAGCGTCACCTTTACCGAGGTTGTCGAAAGAGGGATCACCGTTACATCCTTCGGAGCTGCAATTTTGAATCAACAAACACAATTGTCACAAAGGGAGCTAAATACACATATTCAATTGTTTCAAGCCAACCGCCTCTGATTATGCTTATATCAAATTTTGCTAATTCAACGCAAATGAGTAGTTTTGTTATGTGCCAAGGTGGTTTTGAAGTTAATCACTTTCTTTTAATGACTTGCCTTCAAGCATAGTCCACCCAGTGCCAGTTTTAACATCGCTTGAGACCTGCGAGAAGGGATCGCCCAACCACGCGCGAACTTCGACGACGTACTTTGTCGAGAGACTGAGGCCCTCAATCACGCAAGATGGCAATGTTCCTCCCGTCGCCGTACACTTCAGTTGATTATTGCCTTGTATTTCCGCCACGTAGCGATTGATTCTTAAGTTATTTTCAGGCGGACGTATGTTAATCTTGAGCGATGTGGTCGATTGTGATACCACGGTGACTCGAGCGGGTGCTGTAAAACCGACATTGGAAAAGAGAGATCAAATTTAGTTTGCATAAGCAACAGTTTTCATGCCATGGGAGAGAATCAAATAAATATTTGTGTCAATTTTGTTGCACTGTGACGGTTGATTATAGACTATTAATCATACGTCTTAATTAACGACGTTGCCTTATGCTCTATTACTTTATACAACTACTTATCATAGGATAAATTAAATATTCAACGGTGTAGTAAGGCAAGATAATAATTTCTTAAACTAGTGGCCAACGCAATATTACATTAAAACCAATTTAAATTTAACCACTGAAAAGTGTTTTTGAAATGGCAGACATACGCCGTGGACTAGTGCTTGAAGTCTGTGGGGCCGATTTCTCGCTGCAGACTGTGTTTCCGCCTGAGCTCGAACAAGCGACCAAGCAAACGGTGTATGCTGTCGCGGGGGATAGGCCTGTCGCTTCACATGTCAGGGTGTTAACGTTGCATGACCCAAAGGGTAAATTCATGTCATCCACAAGTTTGTACGAGTATGTTACACCTTGGTCATCTAATTTCGTGAATTTCCACTTCAGTGTGGTTGCCCCGCTCTCTATCCATGTTGGCGCATTTGGAACTAAAAACAAAGATTAATTTTTGTTATAAAAATAGAAAAGGCCCGCATATACGGAGGTGATTACTTTAAATAAAAAATTACGATGGGCAGCACAATCATAATGTTTACCGTGAAAAATTATGTATTTTTTTAATTATAAATCGTTCTTCGTTAAGCTAAACTTACCGTTATGATACTACTAGTTGATTTTTATATGGCTAGTGTTTTTATCAAGTACCGTTAACTCGAAACACATATTTCTGGCACGAATTCCGGTTGATCTCAAGAAATTTGCCACAACTTGTTTTTGTTCTCACCTACCAATTCCCTATATATTCGCAATTATAATCTAAAGACCAAATATAAAATTAGAACAACGTAACAAAAAACTAAACATTTGAACACACTGATTAGCTCACTGTAACATAGTTTGTTTGCGTTTTCCTTAACATATATTAGTGAAGATTATTTAGTGCACTATATGTCATTCTTGCATTCAAAGTCTCCGGCCCGATAAAGTGGAAAGCCCACACTTCTGCGAATTCACGCAAGCGTTAGTCAATCTACACCTTCCATAGTTTCACTGCTCTCTTATTGCTAAACAACACAGCTGGCAAATATGAATAGATAATATAGTGATAGAAAGCAGCAAGCAAACACGACAAACAGCATTTGAAAAAAACCAACCATTTATTGCATATTCAGGTGTCACCAGCAAGAGAATCCACAAAGCAAACCCAAGGTGAACCCTCGAAATCCCCATTCTAATTGAAAATTCCAAAATCCCATTCCCTTTTATACTTGCCAAAAACCTTGAGAGGGCACACCGCGATGTATTAAAACTAACGATTAATCATCATTAATGCAGTTGTTAAAATAGATTTGAAATTTTTTTTAATAGCAATAGAAATTTTGTAGCATGATCTTTGTATTATGTTGGGTAATCAGTCATCTGCGTAGTTCTTTTTTAGCCAAAAAATCGCCTTTTTCAGAAAAATTTACGCTGGATGGCACTTTAAATGGTCCAGGCATACATTTTAGCGATGAGATTCAAATCAAAATGACAAAGGTAAATACTTACTATTTTTCACGAAAGACTGTAAAATAAAGCCTATGGTGTAATGTCACTTGATGCTTCATTCAATTGTGAAATTTGCAATTTACATCTTAAATCCGTGGACAAAAAACTTTAAAATTGTATTTAACCCTTTTATTGCATTTATATGGTGATAGAACGTGATTGTAAAAATCAAAATGACAAGGTTAGGTGCAACCACGACTAGGGAATGGTAGTATATAATTTCTCTCGTGAACGTCCCCACTTACAATAGATGTCAAACGATTGTTAATTTGTCGGATTTGTCAGCTCCACCTAAAAAAGTTCCTTTTTAATGTAATAAAAGCTTTTAAGAAATCGTGAGTCAAGAAAACTCTTTAGAATTCCAAGATCGTTAAAACATTTTCGCGTCCGATGGAACCAATCCGATTACGCTCATTGTTTTGTAAAGGTAGCTAGGATAATCTTTAACTACGTGGATTTAATGCGTAGATTTGAAATACACTGATTAAAAT
>UXSR01005945.1:0-13596 GCA_900604375.1 Mesocestoides corti
TGCATGCCATTGGATCGCAGAGAGACACATGATTGGCTGAGGCCAGGTGGTCCAACATGTCTGCACCCTAATCCGACGCCACACCACACCATTTACCCAAATCCTAAGGATAACACACGCACCACTTTCTCCAAATTACGCAAAAACATGACATCGTGCACTTATCAGACTTTAGGCATTATAAATACCATGAATGACCTTACCCGTTTGGATTGAGAAGTAATAAAGTGGTGGAGCTAGTTTTAAAATGACAAGTCCTGAGTTATCGTGAATTTCCTTAAGGACCGCGTATTTCCTCAAACACACCTCTTGCTCAAGGTCAAACGCGTTCACAACTGCGGTTCATTCACTCCTCCATAACCCACAAATCAAGCCATTAATAGACAAAGTAACGAGAAATTATAATTTAACGCCAAGCGATTTCCCAAAATGGCTGTTCTCTTAGGTAAACCTGTTCCAGCCTTGGTGCCCGTGTGCTTGTGTGAACCAAATTCTCGTTAATCAGGGAATCAATGAACTCCGACCACCCCACAATTTCTCATCTTCCTGAATTCGGAAAAAGACAATGAAACTAAGGCATAAAATATTGCGGATCATTGAAGGGAGTAGTCAGTCTTAAAAGCACGAGAGGCTTGAGATCCCTAGTCTAAAAACAAATTGTTTATTCGTTCTAATGAAGACGGCGTTTGTAAATTAAAGTTCCATTGCAAAAATTTGCAGAATTTGAAACTACGCACAAAGCACTGTGCGTGTGTTTACTTACAGACTTGTGAGTAGTATATGTGAATTTATTAAACAACGGCTGTTACCATATCGAGCCAAACTGAATCGAGACAAGTAATGTTCTTCCCCACGTATGGCTTAAACCTGGCAGTTATAATTGCACAACTGATAAAAGACGAAGAAACCACCGATACTACTTGCTTTCACAATATGAGCGACGTATAAGCATTGACTATCATAAAAGGAAACGAGGAAGCTGCTAAAACAACATTTTAGACCGCTAGAGAGTAAGCGGGAGCGTCATCACAAGAACACTTATTACTCATTGGTTGTCAAACCCAAGTCTGACGTAAACTGAATCCCGAAACCCGATTGGTCGAGATGGCGCAATTCTGACGTTGATTAAATCTCAACTCATGATTGGACGAGATAATGGCGAAATCGTAAGCATATTTCAACCAGCTCTAACCCCCTGTTTTGCAAGCCCAGTCAACACAACACGCAAACAGTAGATAAAAGTACAGGGTAAAATGCGATCGCCCCGGTACCTTGACAAATTCATCCAGACGGAAATGCCTCTAATGCGTGTTACTGGAACGTGACTGCATTGTCGGCTGCTTTGCCTAAATTAAATCCGACTGAAGAGCAAGGTGCAATAATCTATTAGCTCATAAATATCGCGTATCACTGCCTGTAAGTGGTCAAAATCCCCTTTCATCAAAGTCCCACCCACAAGTAACTGGTGCAGAATACAATGAATGATGGATGATGAACGTGCGCTTATCAATGAAACATCGAAACTGGGATGGTAAAATTCCACCTGCTGCTTACTTGGGCCTCACACACAGCATCAGATTGTTCATTTTGTCAATCTTTATCCACAGATGTCATCCGGTTCTACTTAAGTGATCTTAGATGTGTAATCGGTGTTCTAAATTTTACTGGTCAAAATTCGCAATCGTATTTAAAATATTTTGTTTGATGCGTGAGCTAAATAACAACAAATCAACAACCACTTCCAGGTGACCTGAATCCCCTTCCTGATGCGTCACCAGCGTTCATCCAAGTGCCACCCTTAACATCTCAATCCTTTTGTCTACCTACAACCTCGAGATTTCCTGGATGTGCACCCACCTGCATTCCGATCAACACATTTTCCCTGCCGATCACACCCAATCCCCATTTAATCGACCTTTGTTTGGATGTGCTGTCGAACATGCCTTCACTTCGTGTTCAATGACAAAGTCAACGCTCTTGTCCTTGTGTATGTGTGTGGGTGAGTGCACAAGCTCCTGACATCTGCAATCTGAGGCACAATCAGGCATCCCTTTCCACATCAATCTGTCAACCGTGATTCCGACGATTCTGTAGCAAATCGGAATTGTCTCTTTCGGTTGATACTTCTTGACCTTCAAGGTGGGTGCGAATGTACTTGTGGTGGCCTGCAAATCTGGCCTCGTCAATTGGTGCTGGCCAATCCAGTGTTCCACCCAAGTCTCCTCTGCTAGCAACACCAACACCCTCGCACACTGGACATCCCAGCGGCACTAACTGACCCAACCAACAACTGAATCTGGACATCCACTAGTCGGCTGTGACACTTCTTTCAGTGTCTTCTTCCTTCATTCCACAAAGTATTAAGTTACAGTGGAAGTTCGCATTTAAATCAGATGCTTTGGAACAAGAATTTGACCTCCTTTCTCATCAAACAGACTGTCAACCTTCCCTTCTTCATCTCCACACCACCGCATTCTGTCCATGTACCTTCGTGTTTGTGGACATCTTCGATTCGTTGCACTTGCGGTCTAATTTTACTTTAAATTGAAGTCGGCAATGTCCGAAGAGATGTCGAAACACAGCTTCTTATGAGGGCATGTTGAAGTTTATGCAGAAACCGGAACAAACAATTTAGACTGCAACTGGCTACAGTAACGCCAGTTAATCTGGAGAGAGGGTGTGCTTACGTTGAAAGTAGTAGCATTTAGAGCAGTGTTCTGTCTCAAAGCCAAAAGGGTTTCCTGCACTGACACCAGGCAACTGCGATTGTAGCCCTACCTACATGATTGCACTACAAATTCCTTTCTCAATTTCCACACTGTCAAAAGAGGAAGGGTGCTCAATGAACGGACAAAACAGCCCATACTGAACGGATATTCTACCATGAGAGGATTTGAGAAATTGGACTTACCAGTCATGTGTTGGAAAGACATTTTCAACTCTTTTGCCAGGAGGAACGCAAGCATGCTGCGATCATTAGTTATCAATTCTGTCATGCTTGCATCAAAAGACAAGTTCTTCGTGAATGAACCCCAGTATCTCCAGGTAGTGCATTAGTGAATGTATTCAAGGGAACCAAATTACGGACGGTGGTGGTCCGGTTGAAGGGTGCTTTGGGCCACACCTCTGGGCAGACGTGTTGATGAGGACACACAAGAGGCTATCGACGCGTTTCTAATCGTTAAACGATGCTCAATGGCTATTGACGGAATGGAACATCCACTAGCCATCGCTTAATTCCCTTTAACTGACTTACAAGATTACTTTGCGCCACAATCCGCCTTTCTGGCAGCATTTTTCGTAAAAGACACGGTCCAGGAAAGCATTCGCAATAGTTATTTAAGCTAACATGAAGAAAACAAAGCAAATCAGTTGATAACACTCTACTTTGGCAGCGTGCACGCCAGCTTTGACATCGCACCAATCAGGTCACAAGAAGGCCGAATCGCTACGGGAACCGATAATTTCAAGACGCCTTAGTGTTAGGTGGCGAGAGCCTGAGTAGGAAGGAAATTTCGATATTATGACGATCTTAAGCTTTCATGATTGTTAAATGCCATTGAGACCGCGTGTGATTCAGCTGGGTGTAAAAAGCTGCCATGTTTTTATGGAGTCGACTCACGGCACCTGGAAATTTCTGCCTTGTTTTAATCAACATCAAAAGGCGCGATAATGGGTGGTAGGCTGGTTGGTAGAAGCCGACGTCGAGTCATCGGCTCTTTGTATGCTCGTTTCGCGCGCCTTGATTAGTAAGGTTGACTCACGCAGCTTAAACAACAGCCTTTCACATCTTGGTTTCTCTACACGTCCACCAATCGTAGTGCTGGTTTTAACGATGGTCAGGTTGTGGCTGTTTCCGATCAAACAGTGCTGGAAATCGGTTGTGATAAAAATGACGAAAAACGCAAGAAAGGGATCTGACGATTAAAATCGATCGGAGCGACCAAACCAAGGTCAGCCTCCAGGGGTCAATTCAGGATCAAGTCAAATTTCCACAATGAATCCTTTAAGCTAAGCAGTTTGCCATTTCAGCGAGACAAATAAACATATTGATTAGCTCTCCTTGATAACAGCCTGCAGACGCACTGATTCGACCTCGAATCGCAGGGATCACCAAAAAATACTGACCCGAGAAGATCAGAAGGATCTGGTGGCTCTACTCAGTTGTGCGCTGTCGTGACTTGTATGCTCATAAGGTCGTTTATTCGCATTGGTTAGAAAAGCAAACACGAGGGATCTTACGAACCGAGACCGTTAACCAATGGGATTCGAATAACACATTCAAACTACAGCTATTTTACAGGATAGTTGAGGTACTACTCAGTATGAAGGCCTTGCGAATAGCGCAGCAGTCAGTGCAAACTCCTGTCTTCAACAAATGTATCAACTCAACAAAACGACACAGGAAATGTGACCTTATTGGCGTTTTGGCGTGCTTAGGCAACATCAATATGACGAAAGCCATGATTCAAACTCTTAACTGTGGTGACCCATTGTATTCTCCCCAGTGCCTTTAGCAAGGTTTTTGTTTCAAAAGATGGCCATTTTCGAGTGCATTTGACCTCTGAACTTTCAACTCTAGAAACATCAGTACACAGGCACGTGCGTGGTGACTGATGAGTCCTTGGCTTCGTCAATCCAAACTTTGGCCCATATTGGACCCTAGTGGTCGATATGCTCGTTTGTCTCGCTAACCTTGACTTGTCGCGACCTTGGACTTGTGTGACCTGGAGTTGACCCCCAAAAATTGACCTTGTTTTGACCACTTCTCCAGATTCTTGCAAATGCAACGTTCGACGGCGTTACAAACACACACGCACACACAAGCACGTCTTGAGGTTGACGCGGAAGCTCTTTCATGACTGGAAAAATACTTCGAGTTTAAAATCTTTCCCACTGCAGAATCCATTCGCCAGTCACAAGAGTTTAAGAAAACAACCCCCACAATTGTGCCGCATACTCCAAATATTTGATTTTGATGTTTTCTGGTGCCCTTCCACTCTATCTTGCCAAAATTTTGAATCTATGAATGTCGATTCAGTAGAAGGTGCCCTGATTCCCTGAACGTCCATCCTGAAATTCTTAGAACTTTCGACACCTCAGCTGAGACAACATTGCTTGTCCTAGTGTAACCTGATTCAATGACCCTTCCGTCTTACTGATTTTTTGGATCCACAGTCGATGGACTTCCAGGAGAGCGTTTAACGTAGAATTCCCAAAGGCAGCAATTAATGCTTTAGGGAAAAGGCCGTCTGGATGTACTTCTATGGTTTTCCCGTGGCAACCACAACAACAGAGATCTGCGTCTTGGTCTTTTAAGCGTGAAAAGTACACCTAGTGACCCAAATATATTAGAAATTAAGGTCGATGCAGATCACGAGGCTAGTTTACACATATTAAAGTACACCTTGACGGGTGTAAATGGCAAGATTTGCTTGCGGTTGTTCAGGTCCATCTCAGGCGACATCCGATGACTCCAGCCAATCTAGCTAAACAACTAACAGATAATTCCGACTGAGATTAGCAATTCGGGATCCGTCATTGCTTCTTCATTAAAATCGAATTTAGAACTCAATCTGTAAATATCCGTAGGGGCTCGATGTGGTTGTGTAGGTGGCATTTTAGCGATTTACCATTTATTGAATCTGTGAATGCACACCAATGCACATATTTCATACTGACCGCGCATTCCATCATTGGCTTATTCATAACTTCGATGTGCTCTGAATGTCATTGGTTGTCAGGGTCACTCAATGTATACATAAATAGACGCTTTGGCTATATAAATCGGCTCCACAGCTACTATAGAAACACCAAACTATGGACAAACGCGACACTTTAACCTTTTAAATAATTCGATTGAGACAAACAAAAATTAGTTGCAGTCCCTTTGTGATTGGATGGAAATTTTCATCCTACTGTCGACGTTTTTGAGAGTACCCTTTAAACACTGAAAGCTCACCACTTGAAAGAATGGTAGGCTTGAGGAAGCCAAAATTCCTTGCAGCAGTTTCTTCACAATTTTGAACAAACAGTACAACAAACATTGAGGTGTTTATGAATAGCCTCTTGTAAGTGTTTTGTCATTTTGATTGGTCTTCTGTCCCAAGGTCACTTTCGTCTGTAGACTTGCACTCAAGGGCGGCATAGCAGTGTCTAGGGTAGTGTTGAGTAAAAAATTCCAGTTGCTATGGCAACCGTAGTCTAAAGAAAACTCCCATTTGTAAATAAAGTTGCCGTTTGATGAAAGGAAAGTCTATACACCATTTGCAATCGTCTGCATGAATACACGACTGGGTGGTAACTGATTACCCGATTTTCCAGTTCTGCATCAGCAGTATAAACTTCATGCTGTATGAGTCACACAAACGTGCGCTGATTCATCCCATTGAGTTCGTGGCTTGTTGTGGATTGTTGCCTAATGAGAATCAGTGACAAGCACTGGACCACTACAGACATGTGTTTGTCGAGTTTAATCAAGCGGTGCCAAACGAGACTGTCAGTCTGCTGGCGACGTCTCGGTAGTCGGTATCATGCCTGATCGGAACCAGCGGTGAAGTGAGTTTAATGTGTGTCTTAACCAATTCCTGCCTATTTAACCAGCCAATTTAAAGCAGGATTGCACTTTAATGATGCACACAAATTGTTATCTGTCGCGTGCCTTAAGGTCAAACCACTTGTAACCATTCGAATGAGTTCTGCGGCGTTGACCTCATTCTGCTGGTTACCACCATCTTCGTGCAAATTGTGACTTACCTCACACGAGTCGGATTTCCGAATCCATGACCTTGTAAATGAATACACCAATTGGATTGAGCTATATTCAGGGTTCATGTCAGCTGTCCCATTCCAAAAGACCCGGTAACTCTCCGACATTTTGAAAAATGGTTTCACCTCAAAAGTCCCTCGAAAAACCCACAGGACACATCTCACTTTTATGCCAGAAAGTGCAGCTCTTTTTGGTTGCAAAATGAATCGGTTTCAGGGTTTTCAGAGAAGAGCGTTCGGACAATCTAGAGACTGGTAACACAAGTGTTGGTGAATCGACTTGATTAACACGATTCCATTCTACCCAAGTCACGATGGTTTCTTTGATTTCAATAGGTGTTTGGAGTTGAGTCTTGAACCATGAATGCAATGAGAACATCATTGTCTCAGTCTATTTTCCTGCTGATGCGTGGTTTTTTAAACGTCTTATATGACTGATGCCGAATAAAACCATCGTTTTACACTTGCCTGTTTTACTTGTCTTTTGCGCCAGCTAGGCGGCCATGTTGAATTGCCAACCAATCATCGAACGGTACTGGGTGCCTAAATCGTCCTATGGGATGAGTCACGAATCCAGGCTTGTTCTTGAGTAGTCTCAGCACCTGCTAAATGAAATCAGTGCCATGCGCCACGCGAATAAAAATCGAGATATTAGTTTCTTTGGTGCCACAGTTCAAATCAAACAATTTACACTACTTAGTCAAATAGCGGCTAAATAGTGAGAGCAAGATTCCTAGAAAACAGATTAATTGCCAATTCTGCTTGAGATGAGATAGTTAAAAGACGCACTAGACGTTATGTGTATTCACAACTCCATGTAGACATAAATGTTGTTAAATTAGTAGTGGTTTCATGTGGGCACTCATGAAGTTGCTACCGACCTTTGATGTCAGTGTTAAAATTTCCGAAATATTGTTCCACACCTTGAAGCTACGATAATTTGCAAATTTCTTACATAACTTGATCTATCCTTGTTCGTAAGAGGCTGCCAACTGCGTGGAAAATCGCTTCGTCACTAGGCTATTGCCAAGACGGGATTGCCCACGCCGCGTACAATGACTGGCCACTTGCCTCCTCCCTATTGGCTGCAATCCGACAGCCGTAGAAATTTAAAATTAGCATTATCTCGACGATGACTCATTGGGATGGATGTCAGTGTGCATGCGCGCGTGTGTGCGAGTGCGCACGTGCGTGCAGCAAGTGCCAATCAGCCGAGATTTCTTGCATTCATGACCTGCATTTTTCCCTATTTTATTAAACGGCTTTTATTTCCTGTAGTGATTAAGCCGCATGCAAATCACTGCTGATGTCTAGCGTAAATTATCGTTAAGTCTTTGAGACGTTTTGGTTTTTAAGAGCAGCAGCTGACCGGTACATTTAGGGGTGACATTGAGACGGTCATTTAGCGCTGACTTGCAGATAATCTTATGAAACTTCATTCCTAGGTTAACATGAAAACACTTTCCCGTCGTTGCGGGTAGAACAACCAGTTTTCAAATTTACCGCTGCATTTTGACTTACTCACGCATTCAACAAGCCTTTTGGGTGTATCCACGCGCTTCTGCATTGACTGGTCGACCTTGAGAAATTCAAGGTCGTAAATCATGACTAAAAAACGGGCAGGCGGCGGAGATTTGATGAAGTACATTAATTCACGTGGAATTCAGTCTGAGACGGCGATATAAACAATGTTAAAAATGTCGGCAGTTTACCTGGAATTTCAGGATGTATGTTTACGAAATTATGCGATTTCCCGTGATGTGTTATAATGTAGGCGCATGGAAAATTGAAAAAGTATCATCAGAAACCAAAAAAGAATACAAACGAACTAAAATGACGAGTCAAATTAGTTGAACTTTGATAATGAAACAAAGTAGGGTATTTGCAACAATTATGCGCACGAATAAGAAATCACTCCTTTTGACTGTGCTCATACAATCATTAAATTACAAACGTCGGGGTAACTCCGCATCCAGCACAAATTCAGCTGAACGCAAAACATTGACTCGGTGTGAAATCGATAGTTTATTGGTTTATAGCCCACTGCTTCGTGATTGGTTCAACTTTGGAGGCCAATTCAGTTTTCTCTTGTCTCATCACAAATGGCTGTGTGCGTTGAGGTGACTAAGCAGGTTGCTTGGATTTTGTGTCCCTATTGAAGTCGAAACAGCCCTCTTCGCCAGTGCATTTTAACAAATCCCCAGCTTTTGGTTTTACAACTAAAAGAGGAACCACTTCCCAGGTTTGCGGAAGTTTAGGACTGAGTTATCAGTGAGTCAAGTTAACCCGCAACTAAAGCGGAAATTTGGTATTGTAAGCCCTACAAATAAATTTGACAGCACAACCACCCTGAAAACCCGTTAGACTCAAAGTCAGTTTTAACAGTTTTTGCAAGAAATATTGTTGTATTACTTGTGGTGTAGAGGTCACACAGTGGGTAGATTCTCATTGCTCCAATCATCGTGGATGTTCCATGACTGAAGCTGGAACAGATTGTTCCTGAAATTCAATAATGTGAGGTGTTTCCGTGCGCTCCATTCTAGTTTTCGTCTTGTGACTCTTGAACACGGCAAAAATGCCATGAGAGCGCAGCCTAGTCATAAATCTGGATAACACAGTCCTCAGTGATGCTTTCTCGTGGGCCTTCCTTTGTGTGGATTCAGTTAGACCGGCCGATGACTGACAATTACCAGCCAGAGATTCTGAACTCACATTCGCCTTTGAGTAGTTTCCACTCTTCTCACGATCTTCAAAATAACCCAACCGTTTTAAGAGTTTGAATGTCAGCAGCTTCACTCTTGACCTCCCATGAGCTGTTTTGCGTGGCCTACCCGTGACAGAAGCAAACGAGGCAGGTAATTCTGCCGGGCCCACTTCGTGTTCGACAACTGACTCATTTTGCGACTCGTTGGCTGTCTCTGTGGTTTTCATAGATTCGGACATGACTCCACATGGTTGGTTTGCCTCGTCGACAGCGGAAGGATCCAGATGTTCCGACTGGACCGCCTTGACGTCATTAGTTTGTTCATGGATAGATGACTCAGCAGTTTTTTCACTGGTATTCTCAAGATCAACTTCCTCTGAAACCACTTGCCCACTTGTCTCATCGCTGTCACCAGCTGCAAGATCCTTTTCGCTGACGCCGTCTTCTATTTCCTTCTGATCATCCCCCATCCTGCCTTCCTCTTCATCTGGCAGAACTGGACAAACCATCTCCTTATCATTTTCATTGGTCAAATTCTCTTCACACTGGATCATCTTTTCGTCGTTAGTTTGTTTATCTGTGGGTGACGCAAAGGTTTCTTCGTTAGTATTCTCTTGACTAGTTTCCCCGGAAACTATCTGTTTACATGTTTCATCGCCATCACCTGCTGCTAGATCAGCATTTGCAAGTTCCTCTACGTTGGCATCGTGTTCGTTTTCTTTTTGATCAACTTCCATCCCGACTTCCTCCCCACCGCACACAGCTACTTCATCTGGTAGAACTGGACAGCATATCTTCCAATCAATTTCCTCAGTCAAATTTTCTTCACCGTGGATCACGTCAAAGATGTCCTTCTCGCTGTTTGCCTCCTCCTCGTCTGGGGATGCTTGATTTTGGTTCTCGAAGTCACAGACGGTCTTGTCTCCTTCTTTTTCTTCCACTGCTTGATCATTCCAGAAGTCTGTGGGACATTTGCGTCCACTTTCCTCTCGTGAAATTGGCGAAATGGCGTACTTCACGTTGCTAACTATCGCTGCATCTACCGTGTCCATTGCTCTGCCTTTCGCGTGGAAGTCGAAGACAAAACTGAACTTTACCCGGTTTACCTGCCATCAGATTGACACCGTTTGGTTCGTGAGTGTGTGCGAGTGTGTATCTTTAGCGGCAGGAATCTGCTGGTAAAATCTCACTCCAACGAATCACATCAAAATTTGCTAAGTGGCACTGAAAGTGCATTTCAAAAGTACGAAAAGAGGTCATCGAGCTTACCTTTTCGACTTGGGTGAGTCGCTCTCTCAGGCTCTTGTAAGAAATCGCAAGCCACATTTCGAGGTCGTGGCAATTTCGCCTCATTTCGGAGATGGTTCCATCTAGGGAGTGCGTGTGAATTTGGCATTATGGCAACAACATTCGCACAGACTACGATAAAATTAGGTCACCCTGCATGAAATGTTAAGTTGGAAAGTTCCTTTCAAGAGCAAAACCGAAAATGAGGCCTCTTGGGCTCTTAAATTCACGCAGAACTCAGTCGGTAGCATTTCTTGCCTACTTTTCCGCTAAGCTTGATCCCACGTAACCACGATCCGAACAGACTACATAGGCATCATTAAATTGGTTGATTAGGTAAGCAGGAATCGGTTAAGGCACACATCAAATCCCCTTTACCACTGGTTCCGATCAAAGATGATACCGACTGCCGAGACATCGCCAACAGACTGGCGATGTTGTTTGGCACGATTGGATCAAATTTGATAAACAGACATGCCCATATTACTCATGGCCTTTTCAGTACCATCTCGGTTCAGTTTTGATCCACGGCCGAATCACATGTTTTCACTAGCCGACTAAAATGCGTTTGAGAAGAAAAGTCGTCTCATCGACCAACAGACACCTCAACAAACCAGTCTGCCAACGCGCCACCACCCCTAATTCACTGGTAAAGTCCGCCTGAAAGTGATAGAAGCCGTGTAAATTTGAGAAAAATTGATGACGTCGTTTGGGTGATGGAGGAGGTGCGTTTGTGGTGTGCACTGACTACCTCTACCGTTTGCCGACGTCGTATGAAGGAAGCCTTTAGGCACGCAGTTCTCTGAACCGTTTTCAACAAAGGATCAACTTTTGAACTAATACGATCACCCTATTGGTTCCCATTCAGCCAATCAATACATTGCTAATGCGAGTTTTTCTCAATATCTCTTACCTCAAAGCACTAAAATGTTAGTGTTTTAATTTAAACAAAAGAGCTGCAAGAATCCAATGGTTGGACTTACTTGGGAGATCAGGCTGGTGATTTATTGGTGAATTTCGGACCATGTAACGAACTATTAAGCTGTCCTTTTCGAAAACCCAATCTCAAAGAAGTTAGGAATTAATTTTACGTTTTCTACTTTGGTTGTTGATGCTGTTATTGTTGTCCCCTTTTCTTAAGCAGAAGCTGAAAAACCCCAACCCTGTTGATCGGCAATGTGCACACCTACTAACTATGTTTATCAGTAGTCGAAACTTCATTGTTCTGTCTTGATCAACAGACACTAGGGCTCAGTTAAGGGGAACTCAACCATGCAAGAGGTTGTGTTTTTCAGTGCTCTCTTGTGGTTTTCATCGATGGTTGGTGGAAGCAAAATTGGCAAAAGCAAAACTCAGAGGTTCTACCAACCTTGAAATGCAAAATTAAACACGACGATTCCCCCAGTCCAGATGCTTAAGTTATAAATAAGACTATACCAACTTCGTCATCATCATCACCACCAGACAATTTACCGGAGCAGTCAGACGTTGTTTGTTAATAAAAAAAAGCGTCAGTTTATAAAATTTCAGCCAATAAACAAATGTCGCAATCTTAAACGACAGGGAGCTAAGAAATGTCAGTCAGTAGATGAGAAAACTGCATCAAAATTTTTTTTTAAAAAAGAACTTGAATAAGATTTCACTGTGTCCAATTTCTGTCGTATTGTTCCTTAGTCATTCGCTTTCTCGTCCCCCTGATTGACATACGCAGCTTTTCGCATTAAATTTCCTCTCATTGGTGAAAGGATCGTCAGTAAAATTATCGATTTGCATCCTAGTAAACTCGTTAACGTAGAATCCCTCAAATCCGCCATCTCGTAAATTTCCTTCTCGAAAATTAGTTGTAGCACGGGTTTAACACTGCCAATGCCTGCCAACAGCACGAAATGACACCATCGAATCTGTTCTAAACGCATTCTTCTGATGCAAACAAACAGCCTTGTGAGACTGCGGGGAGTTTTTAACCGCTTCATTCGACGCAGTACAGCGGTGTCGACTATGCTTGACAGTGAGGCCTACCCGTTGATCTGACTCCGCATCGGACATATGCGACAGTCTTGTGTTGTGCACTCTGGCGATCAGAGCTGGTGACGCAGTCAACAAGTGTTATAAAGCCTTGGCATCGACAGTCGATATTAAAAACCACTCTGCAACATAAGTGACTTGTTGTGGCCCGAGGAATGGATGGCACTATGATCTCCCTACCCTGAAGTCGATCGACGGCATAATTGGTTAAAACTGAGGTGCGATTCGAAGGGGTTCCTTTGGTGGCAGATTCCGCATGAAAGGCAAATTTGATGGGAAACAGCTGGTTGTGGGGACGACGTTGGGGTGATCTTGAGTGGATGGACAAATTCAACGACCCACTCAAATACGTCAGCAAGGTCAAGCCTCCTTCGCCTTCAGAATCCAGAGACACACAAAATGAGAGGATTCGCGGTGGGTCAGAATTTTTCACATGAAACTAATTTCGTTGAAACTCAAATTCTATCATGGTGGACAGTCGAACCTCGACAGCTCGACGCTACGAATACCTGCTCGCAGTCGCGCTTGTCGCAGATGCGTTTTGGCCACCTACAGATAACTGATGACAATGATGCACAAAATATCTGGCCCTGAAGTCAAAAAGCCACTCTTTGAACACTGAACTCTACTCCGGAAGAATGGCACTTTCAGGTTCATTGTTATCGGTCGTAGTGAGGGAGATAGTCAGTACTTTTTTGAGCATCCGGGCTCATCCAAGGCGGCGAGAATGTTTCAGAGTGAGGACAGCTCAGAAATTCACCGACGCTGACATCCACGGATTCCTCTTCCTCGTTGCGACCACATGCCACTGC
>UXSR01005946.1:0-18475 GCA_900604375.1 Mesocestoides corti
ATATATATATGTGCTCAGGGAGGGTTTGAATTCAAACGTAATTTGTTTCTTACACTAAAGGTAATTTTATAGTAGTGTTAAATAAAGAGAAAATTAACGAAACAATGTCCAAAATGTCTTTATAAGCAAGGTATAAGAAGTCATAGTCTGCTTTCAAATGTTAAATATTTATGCCAAGAAAGTAAAGCAGAGGAAATTTTTTAGTCAAAATAATTTTAGAGGAAAAATTGTCATGTTTGCAGAGTAAATAGTATATTCAGAAACCATGCGATGCTTTGCGGATTCAAAAAATTTGTCTACATATATATATATATATATAACAATAAACATACAAGTATGCAAAGGCAGTGAAGACTAAGCTGTTTACGCTAAAAGTCATTAAAAACAGTCTGCGCTTAGTTTACAGGTCCTGGAGCTAGTTTTGCATTGGTTAATTGCGGTTTGGGACAAGTTGCCCGAGTATATAAGGCAACTTGTCCCACTGTTTTCAACATCAACCAACCTACCATAGTGTATGTGTGATTTATTTTCTTGCATAATATCATCAATAAATGTAAAAATAATTGGGATTTTTGTAAGTTTGGTTCACAAATCGTTAAAAAAGTGAAACGTGGAAATTTCCTAGATGCAATATTTAGTTCATAAAACTTCGAAGGAAACAAACAGTTTTAAGATATTAAATCAGTTAAGGCCCAAAGCCAATAAATTGGCATCGAAACGTGGGATATTTAATGTATAATCCATGGGCCTATCATTGAGAGATTTTTTCTAAGATTTTAATGATGACCACCATCATATTTAAGTGGCAAAGGCCTAATGAATAACTGGCTAGTTATTTCAAGTTCTTTTTGCTAGTTTTCACACAAAATTTTAGATTCACTATTAACATTGCCATTATTTTTCTTCTTTCAAGTGAATTTCTAACCAGTACCTCTATTGAAATAGTATTAACACAGAATGAAACAAAGTTCAGAATTGGAATAAACTGCATTCGTAAATAACGTCGTGTAATTTATGAATATTCGTTGTTGAACATCAAAATGGTATCATGTAAAACACGAGAATTTGCTTGAAAATGAAATGCGACAGTAAACTACACTCGGGATTTTCTACGATTTGTAAAGTAACATTAGTATTCTCCTGCGGTTCAAATGCATTTGAAATATTCCCAAAGTTGCGTCCTTTACGTATAAATTATTAGGGCGTTTGAAGTATAATTTACTCGTTGATGACTTTTGTCCTGATTTTATAGTTTTCTATTACTTTTACATGCTAGAAAAAGTTAGTTCATGGGGAATGGCTGTGCAAATGGTATTCAAATGCTCCTCGAAGTAGTCATGAAAGAAAAGTAATTGCCTTTGTACAAGTGGGTTTTTACTAAAATATGACGGCCATTTAAAATTATACACCTTTTTTCAAATAGACGGAGAGAACTCATTTTTATCGAATTTATCCTGCCCATTTGCTAGAATTATTGTGATTAATACACCGACTAATCTTAAATCATCGTGTTAAGAATATCAGCTTTAGTCTTTAGCGTAACTAAGCTGTCATTTAATTACTTTTTCTTCTGCATTACCACATCCGCGGACATTATTTGATGGTCCATTTAGCAAAACTGGTGTTTGACACTACTAGAGAAGCGTTGAAGTGGAATTAATCTGTTCACGAGATATACAGTTCTGGCAGCAGATCGTCGTACCACGTAATAGTGTGATATTGTACCAAACTTGTTTACAACAAACAAAGTACTAAAGGATAACATTTTTTTTCAAACGTTGTTAGAATGCAATTTGCTGTTCTCTCTGCTTTTGCCACAACTTTACTCCTTGCTGGCGCCGTGGCTGCAACATCCTCGGTGGGAATAAGGGATGAAGTACTCGAAACCGCTGACAGAGAACAAATTTGCGCTGACTTACTCCACTACATAAACCTTCTCTCAAGACAATACGCCAAAGACTCATCTGATTCACTGGGAGGTATGTCTGGCACGCCATTTGCTTTGCTAGTTAACCTTTGATTTCACATTAAAGGTAGGCAGACTGATAATTCTCGCCTAGTGTTCCAGATACACTAGTTATTCGTGTCTTCTTAGTCTTTGTTTTGGTGCAATGGAAACAAAAGTGCTAATTTCCTTTTTCAGTATTTCCTGGTGCCTCACCCCCCCGCTATCGTCGTCGTTTCACTCGTCCCATCGGTCGCTGAATGGCAACTGCATTCTGTCCCAAACAGTCGTGATTGCTTTATCTGAATTTATGAAAATGAAATGAACCAGTTGATTGAAGGCGTTTTGTGATTTTGCATGAATTTGAGTATACAAATGGTGGACATGGCCATTATGCAGCATTTCTGATGGCGATAACCATTTACCTTGGTGATTCCTTTTTTTGACTGGATACGCGCAATGCATAGCTTGAAAAATACGCACTTATTAAGTTTTCGCATATTGATGAAGGCTGAAACCTAAAGAATATAAACACAAAACTAAAATAACTCAATAAAGTAATTGAATTTTGACACAAAGCAAACCGTTTGATGGTTTTGCCACTATCCTCCGTCGTGATGCTCTAAATAGTATGCTAAAATTTTGATTTCACAATACGGAAACCATTGCCTTTTAATTTGAAATCGTCGTTGTCTTGTGTGCACTGTCGGTCGCAGGAAATTTAAAATCATGATAGATTCGAATAGCATTTTAATGGGTTTGATATGCAATTTCATGCATGCACCGACATAGCTAACATCTATTACTACGAGATTCTGAAAAGGTGCCTTGAAACAATTTAACGACTTCACACGCAAAGAAAAACAACTTAACCTCCATCTGGTTTAATTAAACACTTTTGCGGGGATGAGTTCAGACACAATCGTAATATAATAAAATAAAACGAAATCAAGAAATCCAAGTAGTTCTAATTTGCAGAATAGTTCTAACAATGAAACAGGAAGATTTGTTGCATACAATACGTGACGATCGCCGGATTATTTTTTCGGAACAAATTCCCGTTAATGGGTTGTGGAAAATTCCGGTGGGCCCAGAATTATGGCTGCTTTCATTGATTACACAACCAAAAATCAAAATTTTTTATTCATTTTACATGATTACCTAAATGGCGACTTCAAAAACCATACTTTTGGTGTTTTATTCCTTTATGAATATGTTTTGTTGTAAATTTGTTTCTGCTTGCAGGGTAAAAAACTAACAGCCTTCTCAGATTGTGAACCCCCAAAAATTACTACTGTATAATGCAAGAACGAAATTTAATGAGCAACAGTTTGATCATTGTAACAAAAACACTAAAAAACTGAAGCAACTTAGTCGAAAAGATCAACAACAGGAGCGTTAATTAGAGAGGCATTAAACTGTTTAATCTTTTCATTTTCTTGTGCAACATACTCATCGACTAAACGGTCAAAACCTAAAAAAGAACGGCAATTATTTAGTAAAGAAATTTGTTTAACTGTATTTAAAAAAACATTTTCTACAGTTAGAAAGGGTTTACTTTTAATTAAGGACAAAATACAAACCTACTCAAATGGCGTTGCATGAAAATGCCTTTGTATTGCTAGTTTACAGTGGTGCAACAGATACTATCTGTACAAGGTGCCTGGGCATGTGTGACAAGAATTTTAAAGCATTTCAAGACTTATTGCATCACGCCGTTCGGTGGATTCAGGCATGACTTGAAGCTGAATTTAATGCAGAATAAGCTGTTACATGGAAGAAGGCCAAAAGTAACCTAGGCCGCTCAAACAAGAAAGAGTAGTGTCTAAGGACCCATTTTAGGCTCTTCTGCTTAATTCTTATTGAATAAATATGCTCTCTGTGTGCCCATCGTACTAAAACGTCTACAGTTAAATGTATTATGAATAAGCAAGTGTTATGTTTAGCAAAGAATACCTTTGCAAGTACATCACGCCACATAGATTTTGAATGACCCTTCTAACTGTTAAATCAGTAGTTATCTGTCTCAAGAGAGATCGAGATTACTTGGCCATTCTGAGCTTACTTAATTGAATGCATGGCACACGGTACATGACTTTAAGCATGCCATTTATGAACCGCTTGCGAGGTGAATGCATTTTAATAAGCCAGGTGTCAGAAATAATAAAGGGGAGATGAGTTAACCAATAAGTTTTTCACGGGGTTTAAAATTTACTCGTTGTCATAAGTCAAGTAATATAGTCCACATGATTAAAATTGAGCAAGTTTTCCTCGGAATACGACAACAATCTAGCATTGAAAAGAACGGTTAAACGGGACAAGTCTATGCTTACATGGGTGTCGGAAAGATCTATCACCAACGATGTGGACGTATTGAGTTCCAGTGAAATACCATCCATCGGGCAGGGGATGCAGTTGATACATATCCTACAGTGCCGAGAAACACTTGTAAAGCCCCAACATTTGTCAGCACAAGCTACAAAAACTTCAGAAATTCACGGACATCTGTTTCATCACTAAATCAGAATTAAATGACCGTAATTCCTTACCCCAATGCCAACATCACAAATCTTTGCATTTGTCTTAAGTACACACATAATTTAATAAAAACACTTGACATATCAATTAGGATTTTAAGAGTGTAGATAGTTAAAGGCGCTACAGAACAGTTGCGATCATCAGTGGAAGAGACACACAAACATGCGTGGTTGGTAAAAATTATAAAGGGTAAAAATGACCATTTGCATGCTAAAGTCACTGACACTGGAAGTAACACGAAACGTTTTCCCTTTCCTACCAAACAACTTATTTTGAGGTCGCATTGCAGTTGAAGACTGGAGTTCCGGAAATAAGAAATTTCCTAACTCATGAAATATACTACTGAGGAGGAACTTGTAAATAGTCTTTAACCACGACCTAAGGTATCTGTTGATATTATTGGTTACAAATCGAAAACCATTATCGGCCCGTGGGATTAGTGCCTCATTATTTAAGACACAATGCATCTGCTCTTTTAGCTTGGAAAACGAGGTCAAAGAATATTGAAACTATAGCAAGAAATTAATACATTTAAAAAATGCTGAAAGTTGCTAAACGAAAGTAGGAGAGAGTATGGATATAAGGTTTATCAAAATATACTTAGGTTCGGACAACTAATCCGCCTTGTTAAAACCCCAAACACGCCATTTATGTATCCTTTAAAGAAAAATAACTGGCTTTCTATATTCCAAATAAACTCCCTTGAGTGCTTAGGCGAGTCGCTTAGACAAGTCTAAGTGTAACAACCTAAGACCAGTGCTGGTGGATTCGCAGGTGTTTGGCAACACAATTATCCCCAAGTGACCAGAGCGAAGACCAAAACACAAGTTAGAGCATACATTAATTTTATCCAATTCGCTCTCAGAGAGTTTCTCCTTTTCAATTAGCGGCTTGAGTTTTTCAGCCTGTCGAAGACAGGTCCGAAGCCAGGCCTTAAGCCACTGGGTGAGCCTGTCCTCACAGTCACCGTTATAGTCGGGTCGGATGCCTGGGGCTTTTTGGCTGGTAAAGAAGAGGGCAGTAAGGGAGAAGGATTTTCGAAGCGATTTATCACCAGATTCATTGTGATGAGGGCTGCGTGACTCTTTCGAAGTGTCAATTTGGGGCCAGTAACAGCAATGATGAATGGAATTTGCGTCTAAAAGAGAAGAATTTAAGTCTGATAATTGAACATAGTAGTAACACTTGCAGCTCTTGGAAAATGATTTATTGGGAACAATAATGACGCTTCTAGTTCCCCTATTCTTAATGTAAGTTTCGTTCGTTTCATTTTATGTCGCACAGTTAAGAACATGAAGCGAATAAATGCAAGACCGTGGGACACAGTTTGTAAATAACTTGTAATCGAAAACGTGTGCATTAGACCATTCTTTTGTTTAATTCATTTGATTTTTGCCAAATTTTATATTGAAGAGCAAACGAATTACAATTAAAAGTTTCGACGTGGAAGCAAACCTCTTCAAAATGAAATCCCGTTAAAGCCTGGATCTTTAATCACTCTTGGGCTACAGTAAATTATTAAAAAGGGGTTTAACCCCTTGTTAGCCTTGCCTTTGATTACATTTTATGAAAACAACCACTGACGGCAGTAAAGAATAGTTACCACAGATCCCATTAACATAAGCTAAGGCAACAAGGATTAACTGAAGTAAAATTGCAATCAGTTTAGTTACTTACTGCCCGTTCGTTAACTCACCATCGTCGAAGGCTAGGTGGGCGTCAACGTAGACAATTATTGGCTCATCAGAAAGCGGACTCAAGTTTGTCACTAAACCTAAAGTGGAAGCGATGTCGAAGGTCAGCATAAATCATGTCAAAATGTGAACAGGATAAAATGCAAACATTTTGTTTACCTTTAAGTGCGGCGGTCCATCTAGCTCTTTCTAAGGGCAGTCTAAACTCCACGAAAATTTTCTTGATAACGTACTCACCGAGTGAGGAACAGTGGCTATACGAAGGATTTACAAGTGCATCTGCTTAATAAACTTGTACTTTTAACAAAACCTGCCCTCATTTTAAAAAGTAAAAATTTGCAGTTTGTCGTTTAGCGGGAAAGCGGCGGATCGAGCTTACTTTTTAAAAGTAGTGTAAGCCATAACTTTCATCTCCTAGTCTCTAGTGAGAAGCAAAAAGTGATCTGTGGATAAACAGATGATTTGCAATGGTAGTAAAAAGTGAACAAACTCCGTGATTTTCGATACCTATCCATATAATTGTGACTCCGTTCAATCTGAATTACATGCTATCAGAAACTGTTCAAAAATTTTCGATGTAATTGCGCGTTTTTAGAAAAACGCGTCATTCGAAGATAAAAAAGAAACTTTGTAAAATTAACTGTTTACCTTGCATAGGTTAGGAGACGATGACGCTGCAGTTCGATTTCGTCGAATAGGTCGTCATTCAGCAGGAGATTTAGTTGAGTATAGTCTCGGATTTTACCGAATGGAGCCGACAGTACGACCGCGCGAGGGTTTAATTGCCGAATCGCTTGAATCAGATGTGTAGCCTTTTGCATATCGTCTTTCTTTTCGGTCTTTGTTCACAAAAGTAAAGTACACTTGTGCATTTTAACGCCAATTTAAAATAATTAGCATGCAACTGGGATGAAATTGCTACCTTCTCTGGAGTCGTGAGGACAAGAATGTTTGTCCAGCCGAGGTTGAAGAACGGGCACAGGCCAGGCATTATTAAGCTGAAAAAAAAACGAAAATCATCTCCACTTTGGTGCTTTTAATTTCTTACTCACAAGAAGTTTTCCTGCATGTTGGCGGAAAAGAGTGCAAAATTAGTCCTTCGATTTCAAAATTAATCGACGTTTCACAGTTACCATTCACTAGTTCTCTTTTCTCTGAGGATCAACGTAAAGACACAATTAATGTAAGCAGGTACTAACAGCAATCATAACTCTATTAGAGTCTACGCAACTTTCATCCATGAAAAAAATTACGAAGCACAGCAAGAAACAGCTGAATAGGAAGTTGAGTTACTTGTTCTCTCGTATGCCGTTGCTAATTAATACAATCAGAGATTTTTCATCAGTAAGAGCCGTTCAAGTGACCAAGGTGCCCAGGTTTTGCTCACTGTTCCATCATTCCTAAGCACCACTCCCGTGAATGGTGACGGAGGTTAAAACACAGTCTCGAAAGGCGCCTTACACAAGTTCTCTGAGTCACCAATAAACATTTAGATTGCATTAAAGGCCATGACTCGTCAGCCTGTATGTGCGCCGAATTGGCATCTCCATACAGTCTGGCAGTCAGAATGGTGACCTGTCGCAGTTATTTGAGGGGGTGATGCCTATGTTCATAATTTTTAGCTGCCAGTTGATATTTCTTGTCACCTTCATTAAAACTAAATGGGCAGGAAGCGAGTTGTGCTGAACCAACCCACCAAAATACGTCTGTTGACTTGGGTAAATCACGTTGTCACTTGGTGTACTAAAACAGTAAAGTTCAAATCTGATTTTTGCATGACAAGAAATATGTCTCCAGTGGATTTCCCCACAAGTTTAACTATATTACTAGTTCTGTACGAATTCCTACCACATATCTTTGTTATTTGGTCTACTGGCAGCATGGCGCGGAAAAGGTGATGCCATTATCGATAACTGCCTACTTACTATTCCATATAACGGTTATGTTAATGACATACCATCACCTAGCGCATGGCAATTTAGAAAAACTCGCATAAATATCTACGCTGTGATATTCTCCACTTGTTTTATCTGTGATTAAATGGGTCGTCGGACAAGTAAAAGCCCTACTCAAGCGAATTGGCACTTTTAAGGACACAAGCATTCTTCGTTGGCCCAACGTTATGCAAATACCACTAAGTATTTCATTTTACGTCCACCAGGGTTATTCAGAGTAAAGGAAACGTGCCTTCATATTTCTTGAAATACTTGCCATTAATAATATGTATGATAAAACCCACAGACCTTATTCACTTTTGAGTTATCCAAAATCATCCGAACTACCGAAACTAATGATCCTGAGTGAAATAGCGCCATTCTCGGAATATTAATTACCACCAAAATTTACAATTAAATTAACAGTGCTCATAGCTTACAATTTCCCATGATTGCTTAGTGATTGGCTTAGGTGGTGGTGGTGGTTTCGGAGCAGTACGTAGGATTGGAAAAAAATCTCAATGGAGAACCTTTAGCAAACTGACTTTAGACATGCCATCAGACTTGACAAAAAAAAACAAATTTACCCCTCAGGTCCCATTAAGCACATTCTCGGATCAACACACGTGATGGTAGAAACTAGAATGTGGAGAAGAAGGGAAAGTGAAAAAAAAATTCTGTCGAGGTGCTGCTAGAAATTCATAAATAGAACTAATGGAAACCCATTTATCACACGCACAGACATGTTTAATTGCATCAACGCTAGACTGGACTGTCACGGGTAACAGATGAGGCCTTTCAATTGTAAACGTCCAGTGTAACCCGATGTCGGGTTACCTGAATGCTCAACCAATTTAAGCATAGGCTAACAACACCTTAAAGGTTAGCTGCAAAGTGCAATTTGTGTGCTTATAATGAGAGCAATAGGAATTTACTGCATGTAATTTGTCGCATTATAACAAAATCTCTTTTACAAAACAACCATCTCTTATCGCCGTGGGTGCGAAGATCTTTATTAATACTTGCCTATTTGAGTAACAGGGCGTTGTAACAAGTCGAAATTCGCAACTACTGCAAAAGATGGTACTTTAGGAGCTATAAAAGAGAGCAAAAATATGGGACACACGTTTCGTCATCAAATGAAACTCACCAATACGGATTTGTGCTTCCTCGGGGTTGCCCTTATCGGGCATGAAAAAAGATTCCACTTCTGTTAGTATTTCTGGAACAGAAATCCACAATGGGGCAACGATGAGACAGCGGAACGATCGATTTTCTCCGCTAGTTTCTCGTTCTGCTTTTTCTTTCAAGCTAGAGGTAAGTAGAGGAGGAACTTCGGCCAGCTGCTTTGGATGAAGAATCATCCAGACTGTGTTCGCCTTCCCCACTTTGGCTATGCAGCTGCCAATCTCGGTCTGTTTAATCAAGGAGAGTCAAGACCATAAAACACGAAAACGGCTGTGCTATAGACCTTCTTGCCCAGTAAGGTAGTTACTTTGATTACACTAATGCTTTTCACCCTATTGAAAATGACTTAAGACAAAACACGATAGCAAAGATTATGACAGAGTCATTAAAAGTCACCGTAAAACTGATAGTGACATAATAAATTAAATAGATTTTTGTTCGAAATTACACAAAAAATGGCAGACGTCTAAGGGAAGGTCAGGAGAGTGTTAGAGTGGCATAACCACAGACAATACACGGCTGGTAAATGAAACAGTTGCTACTAAGTTGAAACCCTGTCAAGTGACAGTGTGCGTAAAGATTTCATTTTTTGACAAATGATTGCAGATATGATAACTAATTGAAAAGGGAATATAGTAATGGATTATGTATGAGTTGTAGAGAGCTAAGGAAAAGAAAACCTTGAGTTCCGTGGTAAGTTGATGCAGTCTACCACTCACCATGTAACTCCCATGAATTCCAGTAAGGATTGTTACCATTAGGCTATTGGATTTATTCTTCGCTCCAAGTCCAAAAGTCTCCAACCGCAGTTGTTCTTAATTGGCAAAAAGATGGGTTTCGTATTAAGCGGATCGAGTAATGAGAGTTGAGTTATTAACGTTAACTCACCCGGATTTTTGGTAGTATTCGATTCCTCCTCTAATTTTGCAGGCTCCCTCTCGATACCAAGAATTTGCTTAAGCAGGAGTTCTTGTTCTACACTTGTACTAGGAAGCGGGATTCCACAGCGAGCCAGTAATCTCCCTACAGTCAAACCCTTTTGAAAATCCACGGCAGCTGAGAGGCAGGCACTAGCTTCCAAATGGCGTAGAGTTAGAGTTGATGCCTTCATCATCCTATTCATTGATAAGCTATCACAACTGAAGTGTATGAGAGACTGGTCCATTGACGATGGCAGGGCCTGGTCCTTTCCACCGCAGAGAGCCAATTTAATCAAATCTTCAAGGCCCGATTTAACTATGAGGGCTACTTCTGTTCTTTCATTCACATCCAAATCTATTTTGAATGCCTGTAGACGCTCAAGTGCCTGTAGTAAAGCGAAAGTAGTAGGAAATCACTAGTTTGGGGAAAGCGACACAAGTCAAATCTCTTAACATTCAGCTACAATCATAACATATAGCGCTGTCTTCTTAACCAGGTAAAACTGAGATTACTTCGATTACTTAAATATTTAAGTTGACGCATTAACAAAGTGTGAATAAAAAGATTGACAAAAAAAGTGTTTGAAATTATTGACCAACGTAGGGGGGCACTACGACTCCCCTATGGGCAAATCAAGTTACCTATGGCACACAAAAAACTTTCTTTAGACAGGAATTTTTGAATTCACTGGTAAAATGCATTTGGCCTTTATTTGAAGATCATGTTTACATTAGGATTTCTTGTGTTAAATATGGATATCGTAAAGCGATAACAGGCGGCATGTTTGTCAACTTTCCTATGTAAATTCTTATTTAGATCTGCCTCGTACACTTACGCTGTGTGTTGCAGCTCCGATGCGAAGCACCGCAAATATGCATTGTGAGCTGCTAGGTGACATGTCCATGTGGAAAAGATTCTTCATCAATCCCGTTGAATCTGCGGCCGTATAAATGAATGGTGCTGGCGATGGGTGAATAGTGCTTTTCGTAGGTATTTCCTTTACATCGAATTGCCACAGACCCCAAAATTCCTTTGAGTCCTATTGACATAAAATGCAAAGTGTACTGATTTTGCCACTGTGGAGACCAAAATTAAGGCAATATTTCGTAAAGGCAATTCCCGCTTGTGAACTCTGGAATGTCCTTCACCTGTGGGATTTCCATTCACCAAAAAAGTGACAATTAGTAAAGGTTTTTTTAATAATACTATTTAGCAGTTGACATTTTTGAGTAGAAAACCCAAGTGCATAATCAAAGTCATCTTACCGTGGAAAAACAGTTTACATTTTCAACTGAAAATCGGTAACGACCCAATCTGTGACCGGAAACTGTGATGATGCCAGCGGAGAAACTGCAAAAGGCTAAGTAAAAAAGAAATAGAGATGAACATATATTAGGTACTAGTTGACAATAATTTGCAACCAACTAAACTTGCCGCGATGCGAAAAAATCAAACTTGAACCCTCTGGTTTTGAGCCATTAGTATAGAGTATGTCAGCGTTTGGTTTTGAATTAGGTTCAAAATATGCAATTTGTTACATTCGTGCTTGTTTAACAACAAACCCTGATCGTGATATGGCATTTTGTCCAATTATTAATAGAACTTGGTCATCTAGGTTGCCTACTTTTTGAAGAAATGTTGCTTTTATGTCTACAGAAAATTAAAAACAATTTACCAGCAGTTACGCCAATTTCATTTATGCCTTGGTGAATCAACGCAATCGGTAGTCCACCGTTCTTTGACATCGAAGATCCTTTTACAGAATATTGTTCCGCCAATGATGGTGGCTTAATCTGAAACAAGAAAATACCTAAGTGGACCGAAAAGGGATAAACAGGACGAAGTACTTGAGGTGACACAAAGTGCTTAGTGATTTTAAGTTAGTGCAAGGGTTAGACTCACAAGTCAACCAACTTACTGTAGCTTAAATTACCATATAAGTAGTCTAATTTTTCAGCAAATTTCTCCGCTTCGAATCACGTTGTGGCCAACTATTGTCGTACTCAAAAAGTTTCAGTATATCATGAGAATAGGAAAACGGTTTAATGAAAGTTAAAGAAAATCACATGTTTACCTTTGGATCCCAAAAACAATACGCAGGAATGCTCTTAGTTAAATTGAAAACATTTGTGGTGATATGGTCTACGAAAAAGAGATTGAAGAACTTGCAATTTAAGTGAGATGTTGCAAACCAATTAAGTTTACTTTAAGCGAATATGCCCATACCATCGTTGAAGAAGATCTCAGAAATTAGCAGTGTATCAGCATAGGAAACACTGCCGATGAGGTTACCAGACGAATCTTCGAGGTCATAAATCGATATTTCTAATGTTGCCAGTCGGATAGGTGGAATGATGTCTTCGGCTTCAAAATCCGTTACTAACCTTAGAACAAGAGTTTAAATCCGACTTAAGCGGAAGTCAAGATCCAAGCAAAGCAAAGGGCTTCTTTAAAGTGCTTATTGGTTCAAATCCCTTGTTTGCACACCAGTAGGAACCTTTATAACCTAAGTCAGCACGCATAAATCTTGCTGGTTTATCGTGGTTTTGGGCACCATGGTAACTCAGTGCAAAAAAATTTAACGTTGACCGGAAAATCCGTACAGAACCTCACATGGTTGCGTTCTTCTCCAATTATCCAGATGTCAACCAAGCTACAAATACTCTCATTTAGCTTGTGTGGACTGGACTGTAACTTCAGTAGGAAAACCTTTCTAAAAGTTCTAAATGAGGCCTATGCAGCCGCCAATCTCGGTCTGTTTGATCAAGGAGAGTGAAGACTGTGCTATAAATCTCCTTGCAGAATGCTTATAAACTGACAACAATCACACAAACATTCCAGCTGCACCACAAAGCAACAAGGCTACAAAATGTATAGTTTATTCCACCAATTTCAACTGGCTGGAACTCAATGGAAGAAGTGTGCAGAACAAAAGGCTGTTATTAATGGGTAATCTGAAATATCCCACCTTATGGCAATATTTTGGCAGTGCAACTCCGACAAATTGGCACTCAGTGACGCTTCAGTAGCCTTAAAGAGATCCTTTAGAAAATAGCAAAATAAACTTATGATAGAATCGCAAATTTGGGTACTTAGCACATGTTTTTAAAACCTTGAAAAGTGGATTCTACTAGAATGCAATCCTAAGAGGTTTATGAAAACCAATTTCATTTGGCATTATTTGAACATGCGATGCAATTTTACTAAAAAAAGATATTAAAAGTGCTTGTTTTCACTAAAATGTAAGCAATGCCAAGAGATGCATTAGTTAAATTAGGTTCTCAAATAGCTAATACAGGGGATACTAAGTCTAAAGATAGATAGCTTATTTGTTCTGACGACACGTCATATGAATCAACCTTCTTTAAAATGACATTCTCACTTTGACGTGCTTGCCACTACACCTGAGGCGCTGTGAACAAATCCCAAAAATGAAATTTTACAGACGTTGTGACTACCTCACTTTTCTTTGAAGAATGTGCTTCGTATTCATCAATTAACTTTGAGAAAGCTAATTGAATCTGCTTATACGCCTTATTTAGAATGCTGAAAAGAAAGCATGCAGCACGTTAGACACATAAGTAATTAATTAGGCTAATCCAACTTGAAACAAAAAAAAATCCTTTTAAACAGACCCCAGATTTTCGGCAAACTGCACCTCTAACGCTGAACAAAAAAGTTAATTTTAGATGGGATGCATTATAAATGAGTACTCAAGAGTCGAAGCAATGCACCCAAGTACGTTTACTAGACTCGCATTCAGAAAAGCAAGAGCATATTTACCTGAATTATCAATTTTGGGCGCTGTAAAGTACGTCCGTGTGCAGTAGAAATGTGAAAGCAAAGAGGTTCCTCTGATAAGCTATTACAAATAAGGGAAAAAGTCAGATATCATGCCTCTTTGACTACGATTGAGTTAGTAAAATGTGGGAAAAATTTGCCTAAACAAATCTTTATAAAAACGTTGAATACAACAGTGGACCCAAGCAGGTTCTGACCAACCTGGGTAATGCCACGCTTGTCTATTACTGTTTTCAACCCCAGGATTAATTGGAATAATCAAAAGTCAATCTCTAAACATGCAGTAATAAGCGAGGTGAGGGATACCACAACAGACCACTTTTCCTGTTTGGGGAATTTTCATGTGTTATTACACTGAACTCGCAAACGTCCTTCGTGATCAGTGTTGAGGTATTGTGTCCAACCATGTACAATAAAAAAAGTACTCAATTCATATTGTAGGTAAAGCTTAATGCTACAAGCTGATATCCATGCGCAGATGAGGATTAATTACTTTAATGAGAAACAGCCAGAAAAGAAATCAATTTTTTGTTCCAGTTAGTTTTTGTTCTCGATAGATAGCAATGTTTGCTTTCTTACAATATGAAAAAATGTTTCCTTTGAGCGGTCTTCAGCATCATTAGGTGTAGAAGATGCATTTGTGTAAGTCTTCTGACAAGAGTCTTGGCCCAGAAGGGCGACTGGCGGGCGGCTCCTATTATCAATGAATTTATGGAGAATCAGAAACCGAAAATGTTTTCCTTCACAAATTTCTGCGTGCCTAAAATAGCTGTACAGAGGCTTAAAACTTTGCTACAAGCATAGTTAACATACCTCTATAATCTCCTTCGGGCTCATACACTCTCCAAGTCCGGTTTCTATTCGGCGCAAGCAATTCTCAAAAGCCCAGCAGAATGTCAATGTATTCTAGAGTACTAAGATACAGCTCACCATACCTTCACAATGTGGTCTTCAAAGTTTAAAGCATCTGGATATTTACAAAGTTTTATAATCTGAGCAGAGAAGTCAGCGACCTAAACTTTTTGATTAGAAATAAGCGTCTAATTTCCATCACTTTAGGGGTTCGTGAAAAATCCAGTTGATTTTCACTAAAAAGAACAAAATATGTTATGTAAGCAACCGCTGGATTGTTTTTACTTAATATTTATTGTGCACTAAAACATATAAGCTGAAAGTAACAAATGTGTTCTTAAACAGTGGTAAGCACCTACCAAGTATCGAAATTAAAAACAAAGCTCTGGATTAGCGGCCATGAAACACAAGATTTTAGGTCAGAATGATCGCCTTCAGTGCTCTGTCCACCTGAATTGAAACGTAAACTCAGATACTTGACGTACTTGTGTTATAAGGAAGGGAAATCTGATGACACGAAGCAATGAATTTTCGCAGAAACTTTAATTTAAGGTCATCACATTCGCTCACATCGCCATCCTAAATTGACTGAGCAGTACGAAAATACTTTTCCACTGTCATAGTGGTAAACAATAACATTGTTAAATACAAGCAACGTCTCTAGGTAGGACAGAACATTTTCGTTGGTGCAGAAACATTCAATTTTCCTTGGTTTTATAACAAGTACAAACTCTAAAATACGATAGGGACTAAGTTTAGCAGGTACCTTCACTTTCAGGCTCATCGATGTAAGATAAACGTTTATTGGAAACATTTCCAGAAACGGATTTCAAGCAAAGATATTTGACAGCTTTTGAGCACAATGAGTTAAATCGACTATCAATTCCGAGGATAATTAAAATTGCATCACTGTATGCTTGTATAAGATGCTTTTGTACTCTCATAAGCCTCTCATAGCTACCGAAATAAACATATAATTGCTGCAAACCACAAATAGCTATAACCAAGCTTTGACATGTTAGGGCGCGTAAACACAATCACTATTTGGAAAGATCAAAGTAACGGAGGACATCGGACTGAATAAATATATTAAACAAACCAATCAAAGTAGAATCGTAAAAGCCCAGTATTAATATAGCAGAACATTCTTGACTTATAACTTGTGTTTTTTTTTAAATCATTCACACATTATTTTGTCAAGTTTATAGCACCGATACAAATGGGACAGTATTTTTTGAAAGAAAGAAAAATAAATTGTACTATGCACTGGAAATTTTGGGCCTCTAACATAGTGCTAACTACTTTTAACATAATTCAATGAACATTTTAATATTTTGACTATTAAAAGGTGTTCCTTGAAATATTCGGACATAATTGAGTTACTATTTCTGCCCCTTCGGTAAGTAAAATACTCACTTAACTGGCCTGCGAAAAAAATCCAACTATACTTCATAGATGTCCGACTTATTGTTTTAGAAAATCTTAGGATTACTATAATATTTTTGTATTTATTAAGAAAGTTGTTCAACTTGGGCTTGTGTAATTGTCCGACTATGTGTTTAATTAATTAAAATTCGAAGGATGTTATTTCATAATACTTATCCATTAGTTAAAAGCACACCTAAAACAACGACTTCTTCCTGTTTTCCTTTATAGTTATTTTATATTTGACTCATGCATGACTTTATGCGATTATCATGGCAATGACATTGAGTCGTTTATGAATATATTACTGCACTGTACATGAAAATCTCACACTTTCCCAAGGTATAGTAAGGAGGGGTAATTATCAACATTAATCATACATTAATCTCATAAATAATGCAGATAGTGATTAAAAAAGTATAATTACCCTGATAAAAGAAACTTTATTTTCTGACAAGTAAGCATGCATATAGTGGGCCAAATTTGTAGGATATCAGTTAAGCGCTTTTTTTGGACGCAACATCAGCGGCATGACGTACTCCGGCAAGAAAAACCCGCGGAAGCTTAAGCATCAGCCAGATCCACAATTTAACTTTCTTGAAAAAACGAAAAAAGGTATGTTGTCGGCAATGTTTTAAATATCTTTTGTAGCAACCCTTGGTAGTCGACAAAAAAAAAGGTATCATTTATATGCATATTTCATGTGACTTTAAAGGTTGAAGAAAAGACTTTTCTCCGCCAAAAACGCTACCTTAGAAGTAAGAGGCTGTTTTGGGTTTATTTTAAACCTTTATAATAGAAAAAAACTGTGGGCAAGAAGAATTTGTTTGACGGAAATGAGCTGGATGTTGACCTAGAATCAGATTTCCCTAAAACGATTGGGAATTTAGATGATCTTATCAGTGATGAAGAAATGAACGAGGCGCGTTTGGTCGAAAATAAGGGCGATAATGAAGCTCAATTAAAAAACGACGAAGATGAGGTTGGATCGGAATGTGAAAATGTTGCGACGAATATTACCGAATCTGATTACCGATCTGGTCCTACTTATGACATGAAACTGTTAACTCAGCGAATCAAAAATTCATTGCTTATGCTAGAGGACTTTAAAAATCGTGCTCCTTCGGGTTTAACCCGTAAAGCTTGTGTGGACTCTCTTCTTAATGATTTGTGTCAACGATATTCGTATAATCGCTTCATGATTAACATACTTTACGACCTATTTCCGAAAGAGGTGCCTATCATACTTGTTATCGAGTATTAATGTAGATTCTTGAAGTTGTGGAGTCGAATGAAACTGATCGTCCAGTCACTATTCGTACAAACACGTTAAAAACGCGTCGAAGAGATTTGGCTCAAGTTCGTCAGTACTTTTAGTATTACATATTTTAGGCTTTAATTAACCGTGGAGTTAATTTAGACCCCCTGGAGCCCTGGAGTAAAGTCGGTCTCGTCGTGTACTCCTCGCATGTTCCACTTGGTGCCACACCTGAGTATCTGGCGGGTCACTACATATTGCAGGGCGCTTGCTCCATGTTGCCCGTGATGGCACTAGCTCCTAAGCCTGGCGAGAGAATCCTCGACATGTGTGCCGCCCCTGGGGGAAAGACGACCTATATTGGTGAGTTATCGCAAATTAAAATTGTTTCTTGCTGGTAGGATTCAACTGTACTTTTTTATTATAGCCCAGTTGATGAAAAATACCGGCTCACTCTTCGCTAACGATGTAAACGCGGAAAGAGCGAAGGCTTTGTTGGGTAACTGCCATCGCATGGGCATTGTCAATACAATCATCTGTGTGGAAGATGGGCGGAAGTTCCACAACATTATGACAGGATTTGATCGTGTTCTACTAGATGCTCCTTGTTCGGGTACAGGTGTCATTGCGAAGGATCCTTCTGTGAAAGCACACAAGACAGATGAAGACATTAAACAATGTGTAATGCTGCAGAAACAGCTGCTTCTTGCGGCTATTGATTGCTGCAAAGTTGGCGGTTACGTCGTATACTCCACCTGCTCAATCACTGTAAGTTGGTGGTCGGTTGTACCTTTCCATGTTTTGGTTTAGTAATAGAAAGGGAGTGGGCAAAAGAACATGATGGTGCCCACAAATTTTAACCGCGTTTTCATTGCTAAGTAGGTTTGACACAAAACTCTCCGACATGCTCACTGGGAGA
>UXSR01005947.1:0-12383 GCA_900604375.1 Mesocestoides corti
GAAATTGATCATTTTCACGCAGGCTATTTGGTTCTGATGACCAAACTCAGACGTTTTGTTCTCGGTGTTCACAAGTCCCCCTTAAAAACGTATAATCGTTTGTTGTTTACCTAACATATAGGTTTAGCGATAAAAATCCTAAAAGTTGTAATTGTTTAAAGGCCTAAAATCAAAAGTTAGAGTTTTTAGTAAAAGCGAACTCTTAATGGCATTCTTGACCTTGATCATATTATGAAATCGTTGTTTTAATCTGTCATCTTCTAAGGGTACGTCTTTTGGTGTCGAGGTGCTGCCTTGGGGTTGTTAATTCTCTCCAATTCTATTCTTCAAGTTTTCGTTTTATTTTTGCTCACATTTTTCACAGTTTGTTTGATCTGTTTGAAACTTTTTTTGATTTTTTTTCTGTCGTATTGTCACCCAACGCGGCATTTTCTTTTTTTAAATTTTTTAATGTTGCTTTTTCTTTACTACCGGGGTTGCATTATTACCAATTTGTGTTATCAGGCTCCTTCCCTGGATAATTACATGCTGCTCATTTTGTGTAGTCCCCGCGTTTTAGTGTTGATATTGCCTCTTGGTATTTTTTTGAAGACATTTGCCATAACTTTATTTTTTTGCGTTTTTTTTTAATTGAGATAAATTTAATCCGTTTTCATGGTTTTTATCCCTATTTATGTGACTTTAGTAATCTCTGTGTTCATGCTTTGGATTAAGATGATTCAAACCAGTTTCAGTTTACATTTATCTATAAGCCACTCCTTTAGCAAATTTTGTTAGTTATCCCTAACGGGCATGGTGTAAAACTAAATGTTGAGTTTTCTTGCATAGAAAATTACCTGATAAGATTGTTGTCTTCTTTTACAAACTCGCGTTTGTCCGTGTTCTGTTGATTAAAGTCGAAGCATTTGTCGTCGAAGAACATTGTGCTTTATTTTCGTTAATTGTTAATTTTATATTTGTATTGACTTCACTTAATTTGAATCCCCCTTAGCATGCTATTTGTCCGTCTTATTCACATTTTTGTCCAAAGCGACGTTTAATAGCCCTTCGCCGGCTACTCTTATCTAAGTTGTTTTTATGATTTTGTTTTAGCGCGTTTTCTAGTAGGAATTTAAGTTTTTGCAATGTTGCAACTTCATCCTTATGCTTTATTAAACCATTTTCATACCGGGAATTTGGTAAATGATTAATTCAAGTCTGTGTAAAACTAATAACTCAGAAAATGTATACGTGGGAGTAACTTACTCGCAACCCAAACAGAAGTTGGGAGCGTTGGCCACCGACCTAACTAGCGGTTATAGGGTGACACCTTTCCCAATGCTTTGCGCTTTTCACTTTTAATTTTCCTGTGTCAAGATCTTTCTCTCGTTAAACTTTTAAAAGTAGAACTTTTTTATCCCGTTTTGTGATGTTGCTTTTTTGGACGGATAACTGAAACCATTCTAATCTCAATCACTGAACTTCCATGAGCTAGAGTCTGATGTTTCTTCTTCCTCATTCCAGATCATAAATATATATTTCTAACTTGAGCTTTGAACTGCCTCGAATACTCGATTACTTAGCCGAATTCGAGCAGCCACTTGAGCTCTCAGTAGTCTTGTTTTAGCATTTACACTTGTAACCAGTCACCTGGTGAACCCACACGAAAATAGGCAATTAAGCAAACTGGAAAGTCGACTACATTGTTTAAAAGACTGTTTAATAGATGGCAGCGTGTTCGAGCTACGACAGTTTTTGTCTCCGGTTTCGAATAATTCGAAAATTTTCATTACGCCTAACATGCTACCATTGCTTTGACACGCTGTTTCATGCAGGTTGTACCCTCTAACGTCTTTTTACTTTTAGAAATGATTATTCCCATCAGATGCTTTACATGCGGCAAAGTTGTGGGCGACAAATGGGAGTCTTATATTGTTCTACTCCAAGCAGAGTACGCCGAGGGTGATGCCTTGGATACACTTGGTCTCCGACGTTACTGTTGCCGGCGAATGATCCTCTCCCACGTAGACCTTATCGAGAAACTTCTCAACTATGCACCCCTTCAAAAATAAGAGCGCTTTATGTACATAAATTCCCAACCTGGCATTGTTATACTACGTGGCGGGATGTAATGGTGTCGAGAAGTCTGTTTTAACGGCCACTTCATTGTGCTTTTGCAAACAGTGGATGGTTTAATTTGTATTTATTTGGGTATGAAAAGAAATAATATCTAATGAATACGTTATGGGAGGTTATGCTGTTTTCGTCAAAACCCAAACCATCGTCGTACAGCTGAAAAGATGCCGCCTGTGCCAGTCTTTTGATCCGTGGGTCCCATGATTGCCGGTGGATTATCGACCCTCAGTGCTAAGAGAAAAAAAGTTATTTGTAACAATGTGGAAACAGACTGCAATCAGTAAAAAAAACAAATCTACAAAAGGCACGGGACTTGCTGCGGTTTTGGGGAGTGGGGTTTGCTACATAAAATAGAGGGCGGAATAACTTTCTTCCAAACATCTGACGATTGCTTCCCCAGGACAAATATGCCGTAGAGTGGATACACTCGGGATCGTTAAGCATAGTTAATTAAGTGCGCGGAGCGCAATGGATCCGATATGCTAGCATTGCATTTAGCACGAAAATGCCTATTTTGTATAAAAGGCATCGGGGAGTAAGTGTGGGAAAACAGGGCAGTCCGGCAAAAGTTTACTTTTTAATATGGCTCCTAACTAGAAATCCACATTTGAAACCCTTGTACTGAATTGGAGTTTGACTGGCTTACCTCCTCGCGTTTCGGTTCTTGATTCCTGTCGTCCATCCGGATAAATGGTGGTCGTAGTGGTAACCTCGCTTCCATTTCGTCTTGATACTTCTGTGTTGATAATAACTCCGTCAGGCTGCTTTACCGAAGTCTTTAGCGATTCGTACTAAGTAAGGCAAAACCGTTTTTCTGAATGCTAGTGACGAGTGTTTGATGAGTGCAAATTATAAGTACGGAATCACGAAATTTACGTGATTTAAGTTTAAAAAATGTCAAAGAACAAATGACTTTACGTGTTTAAAGGGGACTTGTGAACACCGAGAACAAAACGTCTGAGTTTGGTCATCAGAACCAAATAGCCTGCGTGAAAATGATCAATTTCTCAATATTTGCAAGCTTGTCTTATTAATGACAAAGTGAGGGAGCAGGCTCGCGGATTGGTGTTGAGGTATTACTACAAAACGGAACTAACTAGGAAAACTACCAAGAATATACCCCACCGGGACTAGCTCTGTGGAAAAGCACGTTTTATCGAATAGAGAAGAAGGACCTTACATATTCACCACGAGAATCGGAGGAAAATGAGGAAGATGATGAGAAAACAGAGCTGGAGAAGAAAGATTGCTCAGGCTGGTTATCAAGGATGACGTCTCTTCTGGGATGATCCTAGAACAAAACCAACTGCTTATGTTCAAGTTACGAGATCAATTGCATGAAGTTATCATAGCAAGTGTTCAGAGAATAAAAATGATAAACGACATATGGGTTAGTAACATATGACAACAAAAGAATAACTCACAGTAAGGACATGGCCTGGTGGCGAAACGTAAGGGACATTTATGTCACCTTAATTTGTAAAAGTTGATATAAAGTAAGTTACCCTCAAAAAAGTCCCTAAATATGCGGGAGATATCAAACTCCTAAAAAGGAAATAAGGTGGCTGAATATAGAGTCATACCGGGTCCTGGCGCAGCATTTCGTCTCGCGGAGACCGTGGCTGTGAAAAGCCAACTGAGTAAGATAAAATTCTAGTGATAAAATTAACTTACAAGGAAACCCCATTTGATTTTCCAACGGGTCAAATATGGGCTCAAATATTGGATCCATGAAAGGCCTTGACATCAAACCAATCAACTGTCGATGTGGCCAGATCAAGACCATCATTGAAAGAAAAAGAGTAAATCAAGCAGAATATTTCCTTTTTAGCTTTGTGTAGGCAGCTGCATTACCTGTAGACTTTATATTTCCATGGATCTAGTTTCGCTCGTATATCGCATGCGGTAACACTTTCGTTGAAAGGTCAGTGGAGGGATTTATGTCTACATTGCGTATTTTTGAGACCTCTTCCCAATCCCTTGTCCCTTGTGGCCTCGTTTGAAGTACATCATGTGTAAGAAAGGACATATGAGGGGATAGTGGCGTGTAAGCAACCTCTTAAGATCGTGGTCCTTGCATCAGCCGTATTCACGTTAATTCTGATTTCATTTGCTTGCCATGAGTGAATTGCCATTTCGTCGGATAACGTAACTCCTGCTCGACTTCCTGTGTATCGGCGTGAACTCGTGGAATTTTGCTTACTATGTGCTATGTAAACATTGTCTTTGTGTATAGGACAAACACACAGAAGACATGGCACAAATATGTGTTGCGTGTGAAGTAACGGCTGTATTTCTGCCATCACCGATTTTCAAACAATCCACCGGATTTCGCGGATCACCTCTTGCCGTAACCTGGCGCTATCCAGTGGACATGGAAAACCCACGCACGAGCGTAATTCTGAGAATTTACGAAAGTACTTAGAACCGTACTTGTACACTGATTGATCTGTGAAATCGCAATTTAAGTCCATTGAGCCCTAAATATCAACCGGAATTAGTGCGCAGAGGGAAATTAAATGAAAGAAGTATGGTGTGCTAGGTTTCTAGTGGAGTTTTAATATGGATACATCCTATTCGGCGTTCCTTAACAATTAAATGTTTCAAGAACTACTATTGGCAGAGAATCGCCTGCGAGATACATCCACGAGAAGCAGGCAATGATCTCAATGGGATATGCTGTGGAAAGTGACGCAAGGACATGTTTACTGGTTGATTCATATTTCTCAAAATAGCACACCATTAAGAATCTTTTCAAGTACGCAACATTTATGTGGCTTTGAACGTTCCCCTGTATTTAGATTCCGGGTCCTATTAGAAAGACTGCTTAGATTGAGGTTTAAATAATTGGTGAAAACTGCACTTCCCACATACAGGCTGGGTAAAGCAAATTTTAGCAATGAAGTCCAATTTTGACAAAAGGTGTGTTTGACTGTCTGGGATGTCAAAAGTGCTGTCAGCCGTCGGCCCATGAAATTAATCCACCGCTTGATCATCCGTCAGCTATTTGACAGAACCTAACACGGAAAGGGACTCCTAACAGAAGCAATGACGGAATATTCCGGTTTCGAAAGCAATTTTTTTCTGTCGATCCAAAATCAACTTAAGCTCAGGCTCTGTGGAATTAAAAAGAACTACAGGTAGCGGGAGCATTTAAATCCCGCAGTGCAAATTCGCAAACAAGACAATAATTCGCCTTGCAATTAACTACATGGTACTTTAATGACAGGACATCTCTGTAAAACAGGTTGCGATCACGATTTAGGCACTCGTTGCACCTCCGTGGCGTGCTGCAATTTCGACGGTATTCCACAGCTATAAAAATTAGCCCTAGTGAGTTTGGGAATGGGTAAGGTTAAGCATGGTATAAGTAATTGTAGCTGAGTATATTTACTAGACGCAGGTAGCTGTCTCATTATTCAGCGCTTCTTTTGAGACTTGACAGGTCCAATGATCATTAAATGTTGTGTCCAACACCAATATTCACACGACAGCACAACATTCAGTTGAAGCATTCACTGGTCAAAACACTAATAGATCTTCTCCAGTCTTTACGGAAGTCTTCATGCCCACAACCAGACATGACATCTGAAATGTGCTTATTTTTCCTTGGTTTCTATCTAATCGCAGCACAGTTTACATGGTCAGCGGGTTTCAAGATATTGTAATTGCACTCGGACACGATTTATAGCTCTCAGGTCCGAAACATGCGACACAATTGCTACACCCACAACTGTTGAACCGAGTCATTGTATTGCAGAAGTAAAAAGCATACACATGGAAATGCAGATTCCTTCTCAAATTTCTCTGCACAATTGTCGGGAATACAAGAACAAACTATTAAATTCACTATTTGGGTGATGAGCTGCCAACTACTGGTAAAATTTGTTTGAAGAAACAAACTCTTCTCTCCGGAACATTTTGCAGACACTTGACTGGGTCATGTGAAGCTTAAAAGAACGTAACTGGTCAAATTTGATTTGACCTAACAATTTGACCTTTTGGGGGGAGGGGGGACCTAAACTGAAGTGAACGTGACGGCTAGACTGCGTCAATTGTGGTCACTGCCATTACCTCAATCTCGATGTCCCCAAAGCATGTAAAATCCACTGACGAGGTGTTTTGACGATGGCATTGTAGCCTCAGTGTGGCATAGTACAGCATAGCGTGGCTTCCGACAAACAATAAAGCATTGTTGCCTATATAAACGAAACTACTAAACAAAATCGGTGGACCCATTTCTTGCTCGTTAGCTGAGGTAATCAGTAGGAATTAAGATAAATGTCTATTCATTTTAAAGAGACGAACAGTCTGTCACAGCTCCCCATTTACTAAATCCAATTATCCACTCCTCTTTGAGAATGTAGTGCCCTTAAATCTCTTCTGCAACGTTGATCTATTTGTGTAAACGCAAATGGGTGAGGTGAGGCTGGTTTGTTAAGTTTTGTTGGGGATCCTTGATTCCCACAGATTGGTTTCTTATGCTATTTACATTAATTCACCAAAATTTGTTTTGGTGCGCTTTTTATCAAGTCGAGGTCTACCCTAACTTGAATTAGTTTCGTTTATGACACACTTATCTGTACGTTGCTGATGTGAATGAATTTCTCTACACGAGCTCTGGTCTTGTTCTTCAAGCAGCCTGAGAAGGTGGGATCCAGCTTCAGCTAGGGATCTGGTACCGTTATTTGAGTGGTCTTCTCTTGGTTACGGGCAAACGCGCCAGGCTTTCAGTCTGGTCTTCGTCCGTTCGTTTGGGTCGACATTATTGATGCCCGAAATCCATGAATGACCTTTTAACCAATATAGCCTGCACATTATACCACGTCGGATCAAATTATTACTGGCTTAGAGTTCATGTTCGAAGACCAGAAATACCACACCTAGACGGTGAATGTGTGCATTCAGTCGACCGACAGAACAGCTTGCGCCTGAAGACTTCAACGTCCTTCCGTTAAAGTTCCCAAACCATAATTGTCCAAAATTGGACAACGTAGCCTACTGGTTTACACGGAGCAGCAGGTTACCAGTTCCCTGCGATAGGCGGAGCAATGTGTGCGGCACCTTATGCAGTTATCTACGTTCTCTGTCTTATCTTTGCAACCACATTTTTGCCTAGAAGAGAGGGTATTTCGCTTTCACCAGTGTCCCTAGATATTACCTTCTTCATAAATTTAATTTGATTTCAGGTGCAGTCTGTAGGTCAAGACTAGAAACAAAAATCGCCTCTACAAAATGACATACTAGCAGTGTAAGTGGAGTAATAAATGGACGCGTTGAAGGGTTGGAGGATGCGTAGGCAATGCTGAAAATGCGTCTATTTGTCGTCTCTTCCATGGACATGGCTTGAAACTAGCAACTAAAGACGGCTGGATCAGGCGCGCGTAGTTGGCATGCAGGCACGACTGAGAGCAGCCGATGTCTGCGTTTGTGTGTTTTAAGACGAATATATGCAAGAACTTGCACTATACAGTTCGTGGTCAAACATCTTGCCTAGGGGTCTCCAAGACCACTCTGTTCTGGGTGAGGAGTCAGTCTGAAAGAGCCAGAAAACGAGATCATCTTATTGGAGAGCGTTATGATTAAAATAGGTCTGACGTGAACTCCTGCAGACGTATTCACACAAAATTCACACGTAGCCAAGCAGCTTCTGAATGGTGCAGCTAAAATTAACCACGCGCTATTTGATCGGAGTGTGGCTACTTGGCAGTGGGTGTGAGGTATGGAGCTGCAGACATGAGCACAACTAGGCGCAAAGCGATTTTTATGCCCAACTGCCTTCTGTGGTATAATGGCTGCGTACAATGCTTTGTGTTGCCTTGTGATTGACAGCGCGTAGTTTCGCACTGGGCCAAGGTTGCTTCGAAAATGTGCAATCGACGTCCTGGTGGTCAGGAAACCTGCCAAGTCAAATATTGGTGTGCAACTGGATCGTGTTGAATCCAAATAAAACGTAATCACATTGAGGGCGAAATTGTGTGGCTGTCTTATTGGTGGTCATTTTAAGCAAAGATAAGAATCTGAGCATCGTTTGTTGTCTCGTGTTTGAGTCATTACCAGACGCCACTTTCAGAATCCAGTTGTAAATTGAATCCATATAGCAAGAAATCATGCGTCACAACCTCTCAGCTATTTCATTTAACTCAAAGTACAATTTGATGTGATAATAGCTGAGTAAAGTTATGCGAAGCAAAGCCAACAATCGAGAGATTTTAGTAACGATATGTGGTAATTTTGAGTAGAATCGCTTGTAATGGTAGCTGTGTGTTTTGCTGGTATTGCGATTTTACATTTGCAGGTAAGTATTGGTTGCAGCAAGATTTGCAAACGACCTGCTGGTGCCACAACTGATAGGTGTGATTGCGTGTTTCAAGATAAATGGCAGCAGAATTTGGCTAACACACGATGAGACTTGCCTTCAATCACTCGACGTACCTTCTTTTGCCTCTGTTCTGTTCCCACTTGAATGACCTCACCTGTAGGTGCTAAAATTCAAGGCAACAGATTTGTCATAACAGCTATCTGCCGATAATTCGGCCAGATTTTTTAACGCGACTGCATGAAGTATCTTTTAAAAAAGGGTTTGTGAGTGGAATTAGGAGAAACGAAGATTTATACATCATCAAGTAATGGGAAATCGCCGCTTTAGGCGATACTCAGGTGGATGCGTGCAAGTAGAGCCTTGCTGTGAGTAGATTTCATTCCCCCTGTTCTTAAGCTAGATTCATCTACTAGCATTTTATGCGATTGGCAGAAATTTGTGGACGTATGGTCATAGCGATTTAATTGTTCCCATTGTTGAAAGATGGGTGTTTCCAGATTACTTTTCTTTTTTATTCAGAGACATTAAATTGTCTGTTTGGTTTGTGTTTCGGAACAAATGAACTGCTAAATATAGACCCTTATATCTTTATTGGACGAAACATTTAAAAAAAGAAATCGAGGTGACAATTAACCTATTAAGTTAATTTGTTCGTGTCTAATTTATTTTTCAAGTCATCATATGAATGCTTTGCACTTCGGCTGAAAAAATTTCCGATTATGTCACAGTTCCTGTCGCTATAATTATTAATTTGTAAGAAGTCAGAGAGCTGAGGTTGTCTTAGTTGACCATTGTGAATTTTGATTAAATTACTTCCATTTTGGTCACATTATAAGTTGATGCGTGTACGTACCAAATAAAAATGAATCGTAGCGCAATTTGTCAACTGTCGAAGCAATGCGGACATTGGTCCATTGTCCATCAAGCAGTCGACCACTGGTGAACGCGTAGGCTTCAACGTCAAAGTGTCCTCCTTCGCCTCCACCGGCAACAATAATTGTTTGAGAAACGCAGCTGGCCGAATGGAAGGCTCGAGGTTGCAGCATCGGTGGGAAATCCTTGCGATTCTTCGGGATCAAAATTTCGATGGTTTTAAGGATATTTGCACCCCTTTTTCCAAACCAACCGCGTTCAAGTTCAAATCCTCCTAGAACGACGAGGCTCTCCTCGGTGTGTACTGCTGCTGCGCCTGCTCGACCTGATCGCAGATTTGACTCCCCAGGGTTAAATCTCAATCAAATTTAGGATAACAAAAAACGCACTTTACTCTTATTCATCGATCATAAAATTTAATTTTCGAAAGGGTTTGATTTTAACCTCAGAATAATATAGGAGTATTGTAGTAGCGTTTCTTCCTTAATATTAATGTGGATACCGCTATCCAACTAAGTCGTTACATGCACTCGTCATGTCGTTACAGAAATCAATCGGAAGGTACCGTGACACCTCTACCATACCCTATTCTTGACAGGTGTATCTTGGAAGTAGGTCTGCGTAAATAAGTAGTATGTGTAAGAAATATTTCACGAAAAGAACATAATTTGTGACCACATTAAAAGTAAGCATCCTTCACTACTTCCAACGTAGAGCAGAAACTCCTGAAAATTTATGGTAACGTTCATTGACGTCACAACCTTTTGAGTGACCAGACAATTCGCCTTAAAAAGGTCGTCGTGAAAAGCAAAAGAGATAAAAATCTGGCAAATGGAGCACTTTTGAAGGTGGCGAATCGCGAGGAAGAAACTTTTACTGTGAAAGGATAGCATATTTCATTGAGGCAATCAAAACGTTGGTGAGTAATTACAAGTAAAAGCACAGCACCGTTTCAAGGGATCTGAAATGATGATTTTCTGAAAATGAGTTTTTGCAGATGCGCAAGGCTCTCAAATGTTCAAGTCACTGTGAGCACTGTGAGCGCACTTACTTGTAACTTTGTGGACACAATAATAATAAATACAGGAGGAATGTGGGAGAGAGCAAACCAGGACCTTGAGAATTTTCGTGAAATTTGGTGAAATTAACAGGTTTACGTGGAAATTTTAACCTTGGGAAAACAACGAGACGAGGTGGACCGTTCTTGACAGAAATGCAGTGCTGTCATATTTATCAACATTGTTTAAAGACAATGTTGACTGGGAAATGGGGTGATGCCACTACGCACGAATTTCCCTATGGTTGGTAAGCGCTGTTCCAAAACGAAGGAGGTGAGTGAATGTCAACGAATTCGCCACTGGGTCCATACCAACTCAGGTCTTGCAACCTGGTCAATGGCAACCTGGAATAGGTAGGGTGCAAATAAACTGACGACAAATTCAAAACTCATTGAAAAAGGGTGCTTTCTAAAGGTTCTAGAAACAACATGCACCCGTGAGAGTTTTTTTATCCACACTAAAATCCTAAAACTTACGAATCATTTGAGATATCGAAGCATTCCCAGGTTTTCAGGGTCCCGTCATTACTTAACCCTCCTATAATAAAAATTCTGTTGTTCACAGGGACGACGCAGGGCTTAATTCTTGGGGTCGTCATTGACAAGTTTTTTTTTATTACTCGACGCTTCTCAATGTCAAACATTCGCACATCTTTTGAGGCTTGTCCGTTTACCTTTCCACCAATCACGTACAGCACACCTGTAGAAGAAATCGGTTGAAGTCGGGTGAGACTCTAATACAAGACAAACGCATTGAAGTTTTTACATAATATTTCTTCACTTAAAAATAACAGAATAGCATGAAAGCATGCTGAATTTCAGGTCATTGTCTTAACACTGCTGCCAAAATTGAGTTCACACCTTGGAGGATAGCACTTTGAAATTCGTTAGACTTTTTCCACATAAGCAAAACGTTGAAACATGGTTGAGGTCCATTATTAACTAATTGAGTGCCTAAAATTGCCCAGTTTATAGCGATAGCTGCATTCCGTATTCCAGGGGGTTTAATCAAGCTAATGGTCTGCACATCGCATAATTACACAATTTTCGTCAGTGCCACACGCTGGCCATTGCATTACCTTTATTTATTGCAATGTTTTCTTGCCTAAATCCTTCGGCATGTGGGATTAAATGCACAGTTATGACTGCCAAAGTTTTATTTTCAGAAGCCTTGCTATAGCTCAAGACAAGCTGAGTCCTTTCGGCCTTCGCAGACATAGGTTCTGACCACTTCCCATAAATACCACAGCCAAGCACTGTACCCGATGCCTATGACCGACATGTAGAATCTCGCATAACACAAAGAGGGCCCCTAGCTGGACCCATTCTAGGTAAATTTCGGACAAAAATCACTTGCCACGCATAAGCAGAGCCGTGCAGTGCTCCTGCGACTTCATTCGTCCCAGCGAATTCTGGTATCCACAGTAGGGATCGAAGGAAGCTACAATCATCTCGGTACTTTCAGCAGCCTCTCCAGCCGGTTCACATAGTCCAACCCCAACTATTTCGTAGTGCTGAGCCCTCCGAGAAAGAATAATTGGCCATTCGTGAGTTTGACGTTGTTGAAAATCTTTCAGTTGATTCAAAACAGCCTCCAAATACTCCCTGAGGAAAAAATGACTTTTTGTATTTAGGTTAGCTTGGCATTTTTTTAAATAGATAAGTAGTATAAACGAAATTAATAGTTCACATAGTATTAAAGATTTTGTGCAAATATATTTAATTTTCAGTGATTGGTACATTATCGATGAATTCCAAAAACACGGGCATCGGACTGTCGGAAGTCGGGACTTCAAATAAAAGAGGAGTTTTTTAACAGATTTTAAATGATTTTAATTGTTGGTTTAAAGATTTCCGATATTAAACTGATATCTGTGGTAGCCTTAGTGTGATAGTGCCAGATCGCTTAGGGAGATTTGTATCCCTTGAAAGATCACTGTTGCAGAGACGGCTTTGTCGAAGCCTCTGCGAATTAACCCGGGCGTTAAATGGGCTTGTCGTTTTCATTCGTTATTT
>UXSR01005948.1:0-12904 GCA_900604375.1 Mesocestoides corti
GCAGCCCATTCATCGGGTGCGCGAAAGGTCCGTTTTGTTGGAGAGCAAGGCGAGAAAGGGCTGCTGAAATACTGCCCAATTCAACATGCATCCAAGGTGCTTTGAATGCTGAGATGAAGTCTACTTGTCAACATTTATCCTCTCATCAATTACTTGAGTAGTAATGTGTGGAATCGAATTAACTAAATCACAGATGAAGTCGTAATCAGTGCTCTGTCTATGGCGTGATTCACGATAAGATGAATTAACCTAATCCATGTTAATATGACTTGGCTGGATTGCTGTTAGTTGGTAACGTGATTGCAAGAAGCACATTACTACCTTCGAAGATACATGCTTCTGTCATCAGTAGAAGCCCGGCTTTTAAATCCACAAACCTTTTAAAGAATTACTTTTATTTCGGATAATATTTGAATCTCCTTGGTGCTGGAGATAAGGGAAATGCACTTAAACTAGTAGAATAATTGAGAAAAGTGCAAGAATCCTACTTCGATATTTTTCCAAATGCATGTGGAAGATGTGGCATTTTGTTGTGTTCAATTTGCTTTCACCTTTTCCAGGACAGTTGCCATGTTTCCGGAAATGCGTTTTAAGACAAAATAATTAGCTGGCGATTAAGTGATTTTAGTGATTTTCCCACGTGGTGTTTGTTGTTTTTGTAGACTTGGGCAAATGTTTTCTGCTATCACTATTTAATAAACGCGCTGCCTTACGTTTACTTTCAAAACAAGTTGCACGTAGATTAGTTACTTTAGGGTTCGTATGTCTGGAATTACAAAACGTGGAAGCAGCCGAACGTCACGAACAGATATTCAAAGCATGTGATGTTGATTGCTTACCAGGTCACAAGTACGAGAATCGGTTTAAGCATATCCCTTCTGTAGATTTTTACCTCATCTTTAATCAGCTCACTCAGATCAATCCACTGAAGGTCATGAGAACCAAATTATGGTCACGAGGTCGAACGGCCGCGACAGAGGCTGCGGTGATCTGTATTGCATCACACACACACAGCAACTTAAAGCAGCTCGTTCACTGCAACAGCAAATGGCAACGAACAAGGTCAGACCGTAACGAACGTGCACAAACCGCATTGAAGTTGCACCTAGTTGCATCTCGTAGGCGATGTTGCGCATTTTGAGGTGCTAGCGTCAAACAAAACGGTCAATTCTGACGCCAACTGCCAGCCATAAGTGACGACCAGAATTGGCAGATCCCAAGGAAGTCGCATTTTATGCCAATTTTACGCAGGCCCAAAAGATCACACAAATTTTGAAGTTTGCAAAACTCTTTTAGGGTTAAAACCTGATAGGGATCATAAAAGTCCCTTCACTGGGGAAACAGTAATTTGCCCGAGAGATGCTTGACCAGTTGGAAGGGTGACATCCTAAATAGATTTAAAACTATTTTTGGGGAAACCTTTAACAGAAGTGCTTGACTTCAAGTCCTCGAGTGGACTAGGTTTGACCTCACTCAACCCCAACGCTTCACCGTCAACCACGTAACTGGCTACTTCGGTGTTCATGGATGGTTGGTCTACCAGATCTCATAACGCGTAATTCTGCGAAGGTAGTATGCTTACCTGAACTTGATTCGTCCTACGAAAGGTCAAATGAGATGATTTTCCAAACTGCCACTAAGGCAAGAATACCAACTGTTCGATATTTTGCAGCGGTTGTGGGGGGGGCCCAGACAATGTTCTTTTTCCATAGTTTACAAACGAACCACCGAGATTTGATGTACTTTCTCTAAAAGGACGTGCCATCCGCATAAATCACAGATGGTCCCTTTTGTGGACATGCATACATCAAGCCACGTGGCGTGCACTTTAGCTGATTTCAGGTGTGATGATTCAGCATCCTCACACACCCCCCTGCTGTGTGCCAATTTGTACTGTGGAGTGTTTGCTCTAAATTCTGGACAAACATCCACCATATTGGGCACAAAGTAACTAAAGCGACCGCTAGTACAATCCACAGGGTAAGGCAAAAGTACGTGGACTTTAGTATTACAGGAAATATACGCGAAACAATTGCCCTGCCTAGCAGTATTACAGAATGCGCTCAAATGCAGATAGTCGGTGGAGCACAGTTTTCGTTGGTTTTTTTGACAATCTTCTGAAAAGTCATCGGTTTGTAGTCGGTTCTTAGGATAATGGTAATTATAGTTTAGGGACTTCACCACGACAGTTATAATCATTTGCATTCAGTGAGCTGACGAAGCGCAATATCTTTACGATTGATTGTACACGTGGAATTTTGTGGACCACGAACAAAAGCACCTTCAACAATCTGGTTAAAAAAAGAGGCTGTGGTGGCCCAGGTCTTCGGAGATGTTTGAACGAATGCGTCGATTAAAGGGGATGAATAAAAACAGGTAATTATAGTGCATTGAATATACGGTCTTCAGTTGACATTGATCGTCTGCGCATCATTTGTGGCCAAAGAGGATCGACCATTTAATATCAAATTTTCTCTAGTGTGTTGAATGAATTTTGTATGATCGTGACTAGCTATTCCTTGTTTTAACACATGTCAACACTGATGTGAAAAATAAGCTTCACCTTTCCTTCCACTAAATTGGATTTGTTGAATTGTTTTTATCAAAAATTTTAATTAAAATGAGAATAGGGATCGATTTTTACAAAAAAAATAACATCTCAAATTGCTGGAAAAAGTAACAACGACGGATTGAAGTGAACTAGCTTTGGTTAAAAGTGTTCAATTGCCCCAGGCTACGGTTAGGGTTAACATACTGCGGCATTTGAGCAAAAAATAACATGGCGTTTGTGAGTATTTAAATTAACAAAACACAGCATAGAAAACGCAAGTTTGCATGAGTATACAGCTACACGAATGGCCATAATCGACTTGCGTGATTGCACGCATGCCGATAATGACTTTTATCATCTCAACAGCTACTACAGTGCCAGCTGTAACTACACATGCCACTGGACTGATATCCAGTAATAAAAGTCTTAATATAGACAAACCGACGTTTGCGCACAAATGACTTTGGAACAATAAAGTTTATTATAAAAACTACAAGGCCTTGTATTCGAAAATGCTGTACTTTTTTTTAAATTGCCGAACAGAAGGTATTAATGAGCCTCTAGTGTGTGCGATGGCTATTGCAGCTGACTGCTTTAGCACAAATCCATTATCATAGAATAGTCAATAGGCATTTAGGTGGCAGGTTTGACTAGTTATAATGTGGACGCAGTTTATCACTTAAATAAGGGCTTGACTGATGAGTTTAATCCTGTGAATTTGAAGAACTGGAGCATCTGACCAAATTTATCACAGATGGCGACGTTTAGATTTGACTGAGTTCAATCGACAGCCATTAATCTCTCATTTTGTTTGCAGTTGGTACAGGAGCCTTGCAGGGCGAAGTTTGAAGTCACGCTAAGCAGCCACCAACACGTCATCACCTCACGTGTCCCAGATTCACGACAATCGTACACCAGGTCAGCTAGTGCCGTGCTAATTCCCTCAAACTTGTCCAACCCAAAGCTTAGCCTTCAGGCAGGAATTTCGGGTGCAAATTGTTGTAAGAAAAAGCTTTAAGCAGCCAAGGTATGGTTTCTCGATACTGACCAAATGTGCATTCGTTGAGATGAGAGTGGGACAAGACTTCCTTGTTCGGTTATCACATACTCAATACCTAGTAATTAGACCTAGTCTTAAGGCAAAAGCAAAAAAAACGATCAATTGTGTTCCGAAATATTTGGACCAAAAAGAAGGGCTGACGCGTTTTCGCATAACGCTTGGATTCAACCAAAGTACACTTTCTAACAGGCGTGTAAATCCAGGCAAAAATACAACTTTAACAAGCAAATTCGGTTTGCAGACGCCTGTTTCTATCTTGAGGGAAGCACAAGCGCTGTATTTAGAAGTACAAGTCTTCTCTGCCAGACGCAAGACCACCGAATGCGTAGTAGAACCACCAATCTACGAAAAAACATTCGGGTGAATTCATTAACTAGAAGATTCCACATGCTGTAGCAGTTGCAATCGCTCCCTATATTGGCTAGTCTACGAAGTTAGAGGGCGAATATTTGGCATACAAAAGTGATTGATTACATGCTCGTGTCGTGGAACAGGTCGTATGCTACAAGAGCTGAATCAAGAAACATGCATTGGTCAGACGTGGTGCTGCTTTGAAACACAGATGCAGCAGCTCTCTGATCAGCTTGCACCTTTTACAAAGTTAATTTCGGGTAAAAGAGTTATGCTTGCAAGAACCCCGATGAATCGGCCATTCTCCAACAAATTCCATTAACAGAGTTAACCATAGATTAAAAAATAAAATCGAAGAGGAAGACCCGTGTTGTGGCATTCAAAGCTAATATTTTACATGTTGTTCGATGCCTCTATTGCTGCGTTTTAAATAATGTTTGGCAATCAGTCATGTTATAGGGAAAAATATTTGTAATCACTGTTTAAGCACCGCCGTGGCTAAAACATGTCAACAGTTGTCAGGTATGTAATTTCGGAGAGAGTCCGTGTTCTTTCCAGCAGGCTCCGAGACTGATTCAAAAGAACTGCATCGACTTTCGAAAAAATGGAAACGAAATGAATGCAATGGTTAACTGAAACTTATTAATCATTGGGTATTTTTTTCTATTTTTTCCTTGTAGCTACTGATTTGGACTGCGTCTGTGGTCTATTGGAAAAAATTATCGAATTGGTTTGAGAGCCTAGTTTGGTAGTACAATAGCAAATAAATGCAAGTTTGGAATCTGGCGGTACATAGCACGAACAAAGACAATTAGCACTGGAATTAGCTTGCCAAGTAAAATTTGAGAGCTGAGGCAAAGTACAGTATTTTCTGTTTGTTTTAAAAACGCAAAGTACATCAAGGTACAAGGCCAACACAGCGTATCCACCCACAGACACCAATGGCATGTTTCCTCTGAAAATTTTTAATTAAATTTAAGACATTTAGGCAGATGCTAGGACCTTTATCGATTGTTCAAATTCAATTAATAACGATGGTACTGTGACCTCCAATTTCATTAAACTTTTTTAAAGGATATTAAAAATAAGAGTGCTTTGGAGATCTGAGTTGAAGATGCATTTCAAATGGTATTGAACAACTGCAAAAATCGCAGCACTCTTGTCACAAATGATCCAAGTAGAATGGGAGGCAACAAATTTTTTTGTCAACCTGTCCATCACTAATCCTCATGGGTTTTTGAATTGATTTTGCAGACGGAGATTAAATGTGTCAGTTTGTTAGGCATTAAGATCCTACGCTTGCGCCGAATTTAAATTAAGAATGTTATAAACTTGAGAATAATTGTATAACACCTCTCTTTCTATTATCCAACCCTAATCACATATAGCGGAACATTTAAATGAAGTGTGAGTAACCCTTCATGTCGTGAGTTTTCATTGCAAGCTACAAATTAAATCATCATGCATTCGGTCGCATATTTTCAAAGCGAAACCCATGAAGAAACTGTGCCTCAGAAAATCAGACACGGATCAGTAAATGTTTCTTGAAAAAATACCCATCTTTAACACACGTCACGAAAAACAAATATTGAGAAATTCATCGTTATTTACAGCAGCAGTCGCAAAAATCGTTTTCAAGAACTGTACAAATTAGTTCATTTAGTAAAGTTTAGTTGTCATCCATGAAGCAAAAAATTTATCCCTGGATCATACAAACCATGCTTAAGGCATTGTGAAGAAGACCATTAGGCTTAACAATTTCATATCCACGTGACACAACTCACTTCAGCCCAATCCATTTTACTCAACTCGCGATATCACCTAACGCACAAAAATGTTAGAACGCTTTAATGGATGGACTTTGCTAGGTCTAAAAGTGCATAAAAATTGGGAACTTTTAACTAGACAGGACCGGATGTTGTCAAGACCGGAAGGACTCAATCAGGAAGACGACAGAGGTAGAACTTTAGCGGCTCGGTTAGTACTAAATTAGAACCCTGCTAGTTGACAATCGGAGAAGAACGGCAAGACTGATGATAGCAAACATTACGCTTTTATATACGTTTGACCACCCGAGTCTTTTGTAGCATCTCGAACGTCAACTGTAATACACAATCGTCGACATTCGATCAACCCGCGAATGAGCTTCGCTCACGCTCGCTTGATGAAAGTTCACTGCAGTCTCATACACATACAACCAATCAAATCCTGTTGTTGACAAATTGCAAATTAGAATAATTCCCTGCTTTTGCAGTAATTTCTTTAACTTTTCCACTTACGTACATCTCAGAAGAAAGGGAAGACCGATGATAACAGAAATGACAATTTATTTACATTTGACCACCCAAGTCTTATACGGCATGGCGCGTAGGTGCATCTCGAAGGTCAACTGCAATCGATAATCGATGACATTCGGTCAGCCCACGAATGAGCTTCACTCACGCTAGCTCGATGAAATTTCACTACAACCCCACGCATTTTCTACCTTTTATGTGCTTTAAGCCGTGTTTTCCTGTGTCTAAAATTATTTTTGGTTCAAAACGTGGTTGCCACTCGCGTCGACTTTGTAAATTGGATGATGACGAAGAACGTAGGGGTCAGACTGCTACAAACGAGCGACAGTGCATATTACGAAATATTTATCAATTATGGTAAGGGGAGAAGATGAATTATTTTACTCGATTTAGAAAAAATGACACGAGGAAAACGAAGGGAGATGTTAACCTAAAATAGGACCTGACCTCCCTCGGCAAACCGCTGTAATTTTTTGAACCTCAGCTTCATCTTAATTCGTGGCATCACCTGTTTTTGTGGGTGATCTACGTTCAAATAGTTCATGACCTTTACGCATTAGTCATCAGTTTATTGATTTTTTTTCACGTAGACCTTGGCTTAGACACGGTCTGGCAGTGTCGTCTTTTGAATACCCTTTATTCGAAGACGGTGGTAGCGACAAGAAAGATATAGTGTGGCAAAAATGTTGGTTGCCTGACAATCAGCTTATTCTTTACGAAATGACGAAATGCACGAGTTTGGCAAAACGCTGTCGAAATTGTAGAGTTCACGGACACACGAGCACACGCATTCCTTCAGTTCGTTGCCTATCAATCATGGAAAGCAATCAGTTACTTTTAGTCGCACGCTTGCCAGTAATTGGCTAAACACGACAACAACAAACAAGGTAGTGCACTTGGGCAACAGACGGATTTCCCAAGCCGGCACCACGACTGCGCGTGCGAAATGCTGCGATTACTTTTTAAATTCCCATAGTTAGCATTCTTTTGGAACTGAAAGACCCTATTGCATAACAACAATTAGGTCGACATTCAAGATGCAAGTATTTAAACGTCAAGCCTTTCCTGAGAGCGCAATTAAAACAACCATACTGCCTAACAGACTCGTTTTTATCAACTATTTCTGTTTGGCGTTTGTCTAGACACACTTTTTTTACGAACTAGTACTGAAATATTTATAGCACTTTTGCAAAAAATTGCTATTGGACACGTCGCTGATATGTGTGTTATGTGCGTCAAAGTCACGTGGCGACACTTAGTTTATTGTAAAGCATTTGTTTTAAATAAAATTGTTTTCAAAGTAAGCATAACTGCCACTTTAGAAAAAGCCTCGCACGGCTTAAAAAGTAGGAACTATGCAACAGGCAAAAAAATGTCTGTTTTGAAATAAAAATAACAACAGTCTAGACCTTTTTCCCCAGTTGATTAATTTAAGCAGCAACTTGAAGCTAGTTCTGCAGCTTTTAATTTAAAGTCAGAAACTGTTAGAAATAATTTAGAAAGGTACATGCATCGTGTTACGCTTAATTAGCACTCTTAAGACAGATAAGTGTGGAGTTTTTTTTCGGACAAGTTTTAGCGTAAATTATGTGTTCTAACAAACACTTAAGTAACATAAAGACATGTTTTCTACTCGCTGTCCATTCCGTGGAATGCTTAAATTCGGCGCCATTTTTAAGCCAATAGCGACACTACACAAAAAATCGATGATCAGAACAAAGTAGCGCACGGCCTACGAAGTCTCGTAGTAGTGTTAGACACTTGGGTGGGGAATACGAAAATGGCGGCTCGAAAAGTTTTGCTTTGCACGTAGAGATGAGGGTGACGATGCTGCGTTCTCACATAACCTTCGTTGACCCAGTGGACCCACGTTTTCCTGACTGTCGAGTTCGCTGACGTCGGTCTTTGCGCTAAACTGGTCCCAACTTTGTGTCATCGGCTGTGTGCATTCAAGCGGCTGAATTTGACGTTATTTCATCGAGTTCTTGGGTGGTCGGATAAGCCATAAAAAAAAGGAGCCGGGGCCGTTTGCTGGTGCGTAAATAATGCCACTGTTGGCGGGCCTTTTTTGCGTCAAAATGCCAAACATCCGATTTATAAGGTCCACATATTGACCCGACCATCACACACAGTACTGGATACCTGCGTTGTTGTTTTTTTTAATGCCTGACAACTTATGAACTACGCAATAGAGACCACCAACAGACAACGTGGCAGCCGCATCTCAAGTCACCGATTAAACGACTGTAAAATGGAGTATTGACAAAATGACGCATTTGGATTGGCTATCCTAAGCTGTCATATTTGGCGCCATTTTACCAGCGTTTCTTAAACAACGTTGAGTAAAGCTCTGTCCATAGACAGATGCAAAACCTTTCGCTATTTCCTTGATTTAGAACACAGATCTCAAGCAACAACAATTGTCTTTTTAACGATAAAAAAGTAATCTAAGTATCCATGGTGTCTTATAGGAATCTATGCAATCAACGACGTGAGCACAATGCATGAACGTAACTCAAGATCGCTGCACAACCTCTACTGATTTGACAACAGTACCGCGAGGGCCATGTGAGGTGAAATTTAAGCATGATAAGAAATTAAACCTGTACACAATACGGACACAGCAGGCGATTAGTGTCTAGACCCCTGGGAATGAGGTATTACCACTAATAGAGCACCCAAATCAATAAAATCCCTTGACTTGCTGAAAAGTTACCGGGATTTGATTCGGCACTGACGCAACCTCTGGAGGACTGCAATTTTAGTGCGCCTCAATCAAACGTTTGATCGGTACGTTGAGGTATTCTAATCTATCAATATCGCATTGAAGGACACCGAGTCGCATATGAGGTCGCCCCCTAAGAGATTATGAACAGCTTACTCATTGTTTATGAGTACATCGTTTTTGTGCTATCATGTTACGATCAAGCGCCCGTAGTCCAAGCACTGTCGAGAGCTAAAAGGCTAAACTTCACTATCACACGGCGTAATCACTCGCTTGGGCAGGAAATGTTTTCAGTGTGCTAACAAAGTGCCACCATGTGCGAGGCCGAAATGTAACGCGTCTCTGACGGACAGCCGGCTACTTGATGCACAACTGGTTGTACGAATTGCCGCAGCCGCTACTTCAGTCGTTACACTCATCTCAAAACAACCACGGTGGAGGCTGAGGCCCAAGTACCTGAAAAACACGATGTTCTGAAGACACAGTCAGGTTTTTATCCTCGTGGAAGCTAAACAAGAATGCAGACCACCGACGTGGACAGTCGCGGGTTTCCGAAATCGTGACGACTTAATTTAGGTGAACAGCAATCTGCCTGACGACCAGACCAGAGAATGGGAATTCTGGCGTTCTAAATCCGGTCAAAATCACTTCCCTCTTGCATCCCACCTAAAATCACACATACGCGTAAACACCACCTGCTGCCTGCAAGCACTTCTCAGATTTTCTAAATCTACGCCCATTCTGAGAAAGCTACCTATTTGCAACAAGGAAGCTACTTACGACGCATTTTCGTGAAGTCAACGTACACAGTAGACGACATTTAGCAACAGTAGAGTACGCTAGTTGTCGACAGCTGCCCAGCCGTGAGAAAGACCCACACCGGATCGCACAAGTCTTCAAGGTCAGATTATGCCGGTTGCCCTGCAGCCTAGAGAGCGTTCGAGCAGAGACCAGGCCGGTTTTAGCTGGTGAAACTGGCCCTAGCCCACAACGCGTCTCTCAGTGGCCAATGAGAGAGCGCGTTGGCCAGACAACGGACCACCTTCCCTGAAGTGGTCAGACCCAGTGGACACGAACGTCTACCTGCTGACGGCATGTTTTGCGCAGTAAAATGCACACCAGGAAATAATTAATGCAAAACCGTGGGTACTAGCCGCAAATACACGACCCACTCGCCTGCCCAACCCGTTCACAGCCAAAAGAGATTAAGTGTAGGTTATTATTTTTGTTGAAGGACATTATGCGGTGCTAGCGACATTGCAATGCGCCACACAACACGGCAGCTATCAAACAGCGACATCTACAAAATATCCTCCCCAAACTACGAGGTTTAAGTTTCAGTGAATAATAATAAAAAACAGGCGGTTCGGAAGGGGGTAGTGAACTAGTCGAGATGGCCCAGTGACTCGAGTTGCTTGAGGGCGGCCTGAAAGAGAACGAAAAACATGGGAAGGGGAAACGGTTAGAATGCTAGCAAGGGAGACTGAGAGGTGAGTGAGTGAGTGTGAGAGGGTGGCGTTGCGAAGCATCATGAGAGAGCAAAGCGGCGGGCAGGCAATTGAGGGCGGCAAGCGAAAAGCAATGCGCATGCAGGAGTGGTGGCGGGTGACTTCGTTCGAGTGGGGAGCTCTTGCGAATCATCTACCCGCGCGCTAGACAACCAATGGAAAGCAGCGATGAACCGCGCTAAAGATCTAGTTCACACCGCCGACCGAAATTCGTGAATGGCGATTTTGGCACACCATTTGACCTGGACACAAGAATGACAGATCAGCAAAGCGCATTGCAGTTCGGACAACTGCTTTCATGAGAACTCAGGGAAATGACTCGCGTGGGATCAGCCACTACGGGCCAAATCAAGGTCAAGCTAAGGCACAGAAGAGGTCACTCGCCTCTGTTGACACCACAAGGCAGCCTTGAAACGGTACCGTCAGTAACTGATGGTTCAACACTGTGAACACCTGCTCACAGCCACATTTCTGGAAGATAGGTTAGTGCTCCAGCACTACCATAGAAAAGTAATTCGGTGTGTACATCTACTGTGCTAAGGCGTCTGAACTTTGAAACAACATTTGACCTTCCAGAGACCAGACCTGACCTACGGGGAGCGTTTTTCAGTTTGGTGGAAAGCACTGCCAGATCCACAATGCACGGCATTTTGTCAAGAATGCGATTTGCAGATGGAGGGCAACTTTAAGACAGCGGAAACGTCTCCGCCAAAGCGGATGGAGGGGAGGGGGGAGGGAGGTTGCGGAGAAAGTGCAGACCGGCCGTTTTAGACGTGCACAAACGCATGCATGCATGCATGCCAATGCGGTTACTCTTTCAGAAAAGAAGTTAATCGATTTGATCCAGCTCCTTAAGGCTTCTGCGAAGGGCTGCCTAAATACACACAAGGGGAAAGCGCACGTGCAGGAGCATTAAAATTGCACATAGACGCTTGTTTTAAGCGCAATTACACAGACGACGGTCTGATCGTGGGAGTGCACCTTGAGCCACCTACCTCCCATCACAGTGAAATGGCATGCCACGTTTGGCCATTTAAATAAATACATTTTGAAGTAAGTCTGATGAAGGCGCTGCACTTGCAGAGCTAGTTCACGAGAGCCGCAAACAGAAGAAATGCAAGCCAGTGCACCGCTGTCAGATGGCCTACTTCTGCTGCAGTTAACTGTGCGGTGAGTTGCATGGCTTTCCTCGCAACTCGGCCTTATTCGAGCAAAACTAAACTACAGAGCAAGCAGCCACAACTACTCACACTGAGTTCGCATATGTAAGCAAAAAAAACACGCAAACCCAAGGCCGGGTTTGACGACGTACCTTGTGACGCTCGATTTGCTCCTTGTGGAACTCCACCTCGTCCGCGAGGTGCTTCTTCAATTCTTCCAGTTGTTCCTGGTTCTGATAAGGAAATTGGAACACGTGACAGTTTTCGAGAAATGAGTTTGTTAATGAAGGTATGGAAGATTTGTCGGGAATTCGAGAAAACACAGAAATTCAACTGGAAATTTTAGAGGCCTGACACGCGACAACACATCACGGCAAGCAGCAACTATCTACCGGGACTCAGTAGCACATGTGGAGAGGGGTTAGCACAAATATGGAGGGTCTGTCTAGCATGGGCGTACAGGCTCGATCCCAGGTAAATTGGTCGACCGTAGTACGCGGAAATAGATGTTGAGCGAATGTAACAGATTGGCAAATAGACTTACCCTTTAGAAGCTAGTCCGACGAAGTTTGTCTCTGCGTGCTAGGCACACGTGACCTCAATGCACAGTTAATCCTCTCTGTTTACCAAATGTACTTTTACTGTGCTAGTCGTTGCTTTTCTTAATGTACTTATACGTAGCCAGAAAACCAATCAACACTTAGCCCCAGATGAAAAAGCAAATCTGAATGTGATTCACGAAAAATCTTGTGGCAAATAAAAGCTGTAAGGGCAGACTGCAATTAAAGTGGGCGTGGTTCAGTGTGTGTCAACTTGACAGAAAACGCAGGTCTGAGTGAGCTAGAACCTTGAAGGTCAACCAATGGCATAAGCCTGGCATCGACACACGTGAATAAACATACTGTCTGATTTCTGACTGCACTAAAAGCATTCATTTAGCACTACAACGGAGGCTAGGAGAAAGAATTAACAAAAGAAATTCAAGTGGAAAAGTCAGCCAAGCAAACTGAGTACGTGATTTCCCGGGACGAAGTAAACTCTATTTAGCAAGAACTACAGTCGATATCACCGTGCACAATATGGAAATTTAAGAGCTAACATTCCATGATTTTTTTGTAGGAACCACATACCATTGCACACACGAACAAGGTACCATAATGGTATTTACAATAACGGCCGAAACCCACACATACTTTGGTAATAGTGTGCAAATGGTTTTTATCGGTTTACAGCGTGAGTTGTGAAGGAGTCAGAC
>UXSR01005949.1:2420-18482 GCA_900604375.1 Mesocestoides corti
GACCCTCGTTCACTTGAGATGGGAAGGTTTCCCCACCCGACTACTATTTGTTCCTATCAGTGCATCACGTCTAAGTGAATAGACAATTTAAAACGTCGAAGGATGTGCGCAAATGTGTTGAAGCATGCACGTTTCCACCGCGGAGGTACTCGTACGTTACCTGAGAGATGGTGCCAAGTTATAAAACGACTAAGTTCTCTGGTCTCGGTATTTTCTAATGAATATATTGGCTGAAAAATCTGTACAGCACAAGCCATGCAGCTAATATTTACCCCACATTTTCTCCTTTTCTGTTTTACGAAAACGTTGATGATTGAAGTAGCAGTTAGCGTAAGTCTAACAAATCCTCAATAATCGCATCGTATGGTTTTTTTGCATTTTAGTGAAAGACAACTGTGGTAAGTTGCCTGAGTCATTGGTTTGGCCTTGTTTAACTAAACTGCATGTACGATAATGGCACTAGCTGTGTGTGAAGAAATAGGTAGCATTTGATCGATTTAAACGCTGTCTTCCTACAAGCAAACAACATTCTTGTGCCTTCTTTCCTTACCCCTTCACTGTGTCTGTTAATGTACAAATCACACACAACACGAATTGCGATTGATTCCTTTCTGTGTGATGTATTTGTGTTTGCGTCCTACGACATCTATTCCCCTATTTCATATTTACCTTGTGTTTGTAACAATAAATTCATTTATTTACTTTGTTTACCATACATTTCGACAGCCACCACTTTCTGCTATTTATCTGTATTTTCAATGTGCTAAACATGGTCTTTATACATGTTTTTTTTAAAAAAACTGTTTTCTTGGTCTACAAATCTATCCACTGTCTCCCAAACATGCCGCATCAATGAGAAACATTCATTGCGACGGTGATCTTCGGAGTTAACTTAAAATTTTACTGGTCTTGATTGAGGAACTATCACTCTTCTGCATGTCTGGCAACAAGACTAGAATTGTCGTTGACATGGGGACATTTAAGACACAGGAAATAAATGTTTGTATTTCTTAAACAGTTGGGAGGCACTGTTGCATTGACATGCCCTTCACAGAAGCCGAAATGATTCCTGCGGAAGACGAAGTCCCTTTTTTTCTTCCGCCATTCAAAAGTGGACCTATGAACAGGCCAAAGTCACTGTGTCATGACAAAGCACGATATTGGTAAAGCGTTAACTATCAGACACGCGTTTAAGAACATGCAGCAACTAGCCACAATGTGATCCGATCTATTTGCAAATCCAACTGTCTCAACAGTAGTGGGATCTGAATAACTGATAATGCGCAAAGTAATAATGATTAGCAGAATGGCGCTCCAAAACAAACAATTTTCAATTCACACACCACGAAGAAATTTGCCCAAAATGTCTCAAAATTGTATAATGCTGGAAGGAAATGAGCTGCAAAGAACTAGAAAACCAGCAGAAGCTCAAGAACTGTGCTTGGTAAAGACATTCTGGACTCAAAACACACAATAAATACTCTAGACATAGTGAAAGTCTTTTTTAATTAACCTGTAGCAGCAATTTCCATAAAAAGAATTATATGCGAAGCATTAGTTTGAATGCATTCAGCTGAATTATGCTGTTCAATTCATACTATGTTAAGAAAAAAGGGAATTAAAGCGACTAAATACGACAAATGGCATAGTGAATACTCAATGAATGCTTTGATACAAGACACGAAAAGTAGTCAACAATTGTCCTAAGGTGAAATATTATTGTGCGTGGAAAACTTGCATGGCTAGTTAAGCAGTAGAAGTAAAGACAAATGGTTAATTTCAGGCATAGCGTTAATTGTTGCCATTCACAGGCGCCTTTTTTCACATATGTCTTTGCAGCCCCATGCCTCAGAAAGTTCTTTCCATTCCCTCACATTCGCGAATGCTAAGTAGTCAATGTGAAGCACATTTTCTAAACTTAAAGCGTTATCAAAGGCTGGAGCACATTTGATCCTAGCCAAAGCCCGATTATCATGAATACGTTCTTCTGCTGAACCTCTTCAATGGAACGGTTTCCCTGTAAATTCACAAACCATCCACTACTGCAACCTAAAGTGGTAGTTTATTGCATGGATAAACTTGCATGAATAGTTAGGCAAAAATGAGCCCACAACACTCAGAGGACAGCTGTGTTGGTGATCTAGCATTCCCCATGACGGCTAATCGGGGCTAGGATTTCTCCATTGTTTGCACAATTTCCCTAACCACGCCAGCTACGGCACCCACTGACAGCCACCTTGATCCACCAGGTCAAGGTCATCCGTGACCTGTATATGTGGGCACATCCTGACACCAGAATCTCTCTGCATGAGGTCCCGTCTTACAGCAGTGTGGAAAGGTGGGGTCTGGCGTCAGACTAGAAGTCTGGTGCATCGGTTATCTGATGGTGTGGTATTTGGTTGCAGGCAAAACGCAACAAACTTGACATCGAAGTCTTCTCACTGCTGGTAGTGTGCGAGAATTCACCTCTTGGCGACTGCTATTGGCACACGAAAACAATGAAACCATTTGCTCAATTTTGGGTAAACTTCACATAGTCAGTGACAAAATGTTTCTGTAGTGAATCGTGCTGATGTAGGTCCATTATCTGCCTCACAGAGCCCATTTTCACTGCGCCCCTATCAAACATGCCAAACCGTCTGCCTCTCCATGCTGCGCATTTCGTTCGTCTGGCAATTCAAAATCGTGTACTTTTATGGGTTTATCCGCACTGTATTGGTCACCGACTCCTGCTCCATTGAAAAATCTACAGAAAACACAAATATGCAGAATCTACTATCTTATTCAGTGGCTCACAGCACTTTTACCGAATTCTGTAGACAACATTTCATTGTGCATATTTCATTCCCACCCTAACGCCTGCAATCAATTTGACATGTTAAGCATCCCTCGCGTAATTATCATGGTGAGTGAGTGATGTTGACCAAATCTTCTACGTCAAATGATGCTTTACCAAATCTACAATCACTGTGACTCGTGTTTATACACAAGCCTTAATCCGGCTGCTCCACCCTCCGACACAGGATTCCCCTTTTCACAGGATGTCTCCAGCCGCGCGGATCCTCAACTCCCCCCTCATTAGCAAAACATTTATGTTGTATTATCCTCACACCTAGGTCTCGATGTTAGCGCTTGTATGACTCACGCATCTGAGGTATAAATACACACGCGCAAATACTACTCAAGACACAACGACACCAACGTGGTTGAGCTCTGAAGTAAACGGTTGTGTCCAAGTCGTCCTCTTCGGTCTTTTTCCTTCATCGCACGTATCAGGGTACAGTGTAAAAAGCTCTGAGCGATCGACGTATGCGCCTGCAAGATCTATGGGAATTGTTTGGAGTTGAATTAGGAGTCAGCACGTTGAACGATTGTACGTTGACACGGAAAGGTAAACCATGGTGTGACGGTGGGTCACGACACTTGGCCGGTGCAACAGAAATGACATCGAAGAAAAAGGCGCAGAGAGGTATCCTATAGGAAGAGGTGCATCCCACGAAACGTGTAATTTGTAATGAAGAAAGAATTTGTGGTAAATTAGACATTATTTTCCTTTCTGGAAACACCTGGAAAAACATAGTGGGAAGACGACAAACAGAAATATGTAATTGTTCAAGTGATAACATCCGTTTCGACACACAAATAACTCAATGTAATGACTACACATCAATCAATTTCCGCTTAAACAAAGAAAATCTTTTAACACAAGGGCTTAGCAGCAAGGGAATTTGCATGCTCGACCATTAAACCAGACGTAACTGATGCCAGAGTAATATAATTACGTAGTCGAGGGTACTAGTTATCCAATAGTGTAGTGAAATACCAGTCCTTATCATGATTAAAACTAACATGAAATTCGCTATACAGAATTGCTTGTTTTAAAATGTGAATTCGGTAGAACGAGAGAATGAAATGAGCTCAAATGCCCTCACTTCTATAAATGAGTTTAACCAACTGTCGTTGTGGTTTTTACGACCCTTGCTCAGTCGCTGAATGATTTAACGATAACCAAACACAGTTGTGGCATTTTGACAACTAAAGAAGGATTGATGAGGGAGCTTAGTTAGCTGGAAATTTTCGCCAGATTAAAATTATATCCTCATTTCGAAATTAAAATAAAAAGGCATGTGTTGCTTGAAAACAAAACAAGTTGTTTCATTTGTATGAATAAAAAATTATCCTATACGTAGCACAGGAAATTCACCTACATCCTTGTAATGGTTACCTTTCCTTCAAAATTACGAGTTTTCGCGTGTGCAGTGAATACAATAAGTACTGAATAAGGAGAGACATGTCTGCACAGTTGTTTAAACAGGTTAAATTGGCGAACGATAGCGAATTAAACATATCGAGAGAGTGTATTACAATGAATCCTTGGATATGCTACATCAAATTTATTACGACGTCATTCTCGTGATTACGACACTACATATAAAAATTGTGCTATTTGTAATCACAGGCCAGTTAAGTTTTAGTATGAACAAGTGTGGCAAAGTTCAAGAACCCACTATAAATATCGGCTTTTGAATTAAAGTCTTTAATCACATGACCTTCCAATACTTTCTAGTCCACGCAGATAATGCCCAAGTGCAAATAGGAACACATGCGGTTATTGTATTGTATAGCACTTTCGACTAAAAGAAGGCTGTACTTTCTACATCAACTAGCCACTACAGTTTTGGGCCAGCAACCAGCCACCGTGCGTCACATCTTCAGTGGTAATTACCTCAACTTCAGGTTTCGAATATTCCTCCCTAGGTAACCCATTCTCGACTATCGACACTTGTATGGCAGATCAGTTCGATCCACTTTTGCCGTGTTTCTCAACTCTCAACCGTATTAAAACACCCTAACAATCTCAAAGCAGTAATCTGTCATCACGTGCCACCTTGCCTACGATCAACCATCCGAACATCCTTCTTGAGGAAAAGGTTGAGACACAGGCAACTAATCACCACAAGCCACAATTACACCAATCATATCAGCCATTTCATTGGAACGAATGTATTGGACTGACAGCCACCTCGAGTGGGAGCTGCGTGAATGAGGACCCGAGTGGACCAATGACTCACACCTTTTGTTATTTGACATTGTCAGCATTCGCCTGTTATCCACGCGGACTTATTCGCACACAAAGCCACTTGGCTAGTTGGATACCAATAAACGGTGGTGTACTCTGTCGCCCCCTCTCTTCCTTATTCTTCGGTAGTTATGGGCTGTTAATTAGAGGGTTGTAAGGCAGTGCTAAATCTCCAGCCGCTGCACAAATTCTAGTTCAATAACTAACATTAATAATGGCCGCAAGTCGACTCCACTGGATCTACGGCCTACCTTCCATTCGAAGCTAATTTTCAAACTTGGCTAAGAGCCGTTTACTCGCTGATCGGCCTAATCCGGGAGGTGGCAAGTTTAATTGCACTCCGTTGTTCAAAGTGGCATCCGATTTGCAGTTTTTGGCACAACACCAGCCCCCTTCTAGATTAGCACTAATAGCATGACGACGGAACTGATGTGATTTGAGAAACTGACACGGTGTGTGCCAGCCCATATTGTAGTAGCAATGTACAATGTTCAGGTGTCCTAAGGTAAACTACGAGCCTGAGTTTCTCTCACATTCACAAAACCAAGCGGATCAAATAACCTTGCACTTCCTAAATTAGCAGGACTAGATTGACGAGTGGTCGCTTTGGCTGAAGCCAGGTGTTTAGTCATGTCCTGGTGACGAATATTGGCCCCCTTTTTTCTACAAACCCGCATTCTCCATCTACGATGGCCGCAAATCGACTCCTCAAAACACACGGTTACCGTCAGTAATCCTGGTGTAAAAAAAGGTAGGTCGAAACCTCCGACAAGTCGGGGAGTTGTGACGAGTGGTGCAAATCGACAAAACACATTAGCGCTGTCACTGCAGTCGCCAAAACACCGCCCCCACCACCTCACCTCAGCGTCGCCACTGATGACGCCTAGACATCTGTCCACACACCCTTGCGTACATACACCCCCTCTGTCACTCGTACTTCGTCTGGCTAACCCAAATTCTATTGGTCAGGAGCTTCATGAGTCATGTACGACTTGGAGTGCACGCACAAAGCGACATCGCACAGGCTGGCTGAGCCAGCCGGCGGACGGTTGTCTCCGACTCCGTTCCTCTCCTCGTCTTCTTGGGCTACGGAAAACGTGTGGAGGGCACAAATGATGCGGAAGACGAGTTTCATTTCAATCTACATAGAAGCGAGTTGGTGAGTACGCTGGTTCTTTCCTGTGTTCGTGATCTCATTGATGCCCATTTGAGATAACGTTTCACTTCAAAGTAGGCAAAATCTAGAACAGCTTATAGCATATCAAAACAGGCTCTCGACACTTGTGTGGGACAGTTAAATGCACTTGGAGCCATGCTTCCCGAAACATTTTGACAATTCAAAAAAGGAATTTGCAGTAGACACGACACACACACGGCATCCTTCAGTTTATCGGCAAATTAGCTATTGTGATGCTGGAAAATCGATTCCAGGGCAGCTGGTAGGTTTTCTTTCATGGAGGTCATAAAAATCCCGCTCTTTTGTTTATGGCGCATGCCGGCACCTTTTTGAAACATGAATTTGTCGTTTTTGCAATTTTTCCATCAGTGCAACGGATGTTTAACATGCTATCGATTGAGTTCAATACCAACTCGTAGGTATGTTACAACTTCGAAGTACTCTTTGAACACTTCGCCCTTTTTTAAAAACCCGTAAAATGTAAAGAATTTTGCAGTGAAGTTGCATGCCATGTACTAGCCGAGGCGGCTTTCCAAACTCAGTTAGTCGGTGAAACCTGGACGTCAGGGAAAGCTACTCACTGGATCACATTTGCGAAAATATATTACCGGATCATGCGAATTCTGATGTTAACTTCATTCGGGAGTGTACGAGGCACCACCTCACTACCAAGATAGCTACTGTTGTTGGCGATAGGGGGAACCTAGAACAGCCATCAGCCATTGGTCGAGCGTGAGTACTGCATTCCACTTGGTGAGCGGCTGTGGCAGGTCAAATGATGGTACAAATCCCTCTTGTCAATCCGTTCACAAATGTGTTGTCTGTTATGGAGGCCACGGACGAAGGTTAAGTGGCAAGTCAACCCACTGACAATTCCCTTTTCATCTAGATGCCGATGGTACTATTCAATGCACACGGACCTTATTCGACAACTGAATGAGGATGTCAAGGCACCTTTTATTCTGAAGGGATCATGCCACCTTCACGACCATCAACGACCATGCTTGGAACATTCCAGATGACCATACAACCATTGCAGAATCATTGGCTCTGAACTCCTCAGAGTTGTCCTTGGAGTAGTCGAAAATGAGCCTACGTAAATATTGCCAGGATTGCAAAAGGATGACACACTGACGATCGAGGTTAGGCAAATGAATTCGTTACAGGAGTTCAATTTTGCAAAGACTCAATGAGGTATGTTTCGGAAATAGCAGGCACGTTAAGTTGTAGAATTTCAGTGTAATAAATTTACGAGAGTCATGGCATCTGACCTCCCAGTTTAAAAAGCACTTAAACTAGAATCGCTGACGTAATTTTACGTGTTTACTTGTAGGGATCGGCAGGTGAAGGAGCCCATGATCGACCAATTGATAAACGCTGCGCAGTTATGTGGAGATGTTGGATTGTAGCAGCTCTTTCGGCTTTGGCTCGTGTTTGGCGGTACTCTACGGCTTCCCACTCTTCCATCTGCGCAGCACCTAGCCTTTGGTGTGCGTCGGCCACGGTTTAATGGTTGATAGGTAGCGCTCCAGGAACTACACCACCAATAAGGTTGGCATATCCGTCAATTCCCAACAAGGATTACAATTAGATGTCGTGAATACTTGCTTATGACTACGCAGCAGCAATATTTTGACAAATCAACTGTCCCTCCATTCTAGTGAAATCCGACACCTGACTCTGTCGATGAAGTCTAACCTTCTTCGCGCGGCTCTGGCACCTATGCATTACTAGAAGCGAGCTGAATGGCATTATCATAAGCTTGACGCGGAAAATCAATAATTTGCAAGAATTTACATCGAACCAGCGCATCAAGAAACCGCCGTAAGAGCACCAATTAATGCACATAAATCGGAGGAAAAACTCATGTTCTTCGATTTCGGATTCCTACATGAATCGCCCGCAGCATCGAATCCTCGGTAAACGCTGGACGACGAGGTGATGCTCCAGTATGTCATTTTGCTACTTGAGAACGTAAAATGGGATGTTTGAAATTGTGGGAAAGGCACGTCTTGCGCAGTACTAATGTGTGTGATTTGACCTTTCAAGTGATATTTGTAGACTCAATGAACTTTCGCAATATGTTCAATTTAAGGTATATTAACAATGAGTTGCCTCTGTGTCGCAACACATTCCTTCATCGCAATAACCGTGGAAACATGTTTGGGCATTTAATGCTAGCTTCTCCCGACCTATCGACTCAATTTTACTAGTCAAACAGGCAAGCCATTCACGAAGAAAGATTACTGAGGACGTTTCCCGCATAATGATGATGATGATGATGATAAAACCGCCGTATTTTAACAATTCTACTTTTAGCAACTCACGCGTCACTGCCCTGTGTGCAGCAACGGTGTTATGTGGATTCTGAAGCCGGTGTTCATGGCCTGGAAAGATGTTCCGTTCTGTCGGCAGAATGCTGTTAATCCTAATAAGGTGCGAAGTAAGCAGGCGAGGAATGGACAAATCCTCCACGTTTTTTGTCCGATTTGGGTCTTCGTTTGACACGAAAGCCTTGTAGCTTCCCATTGGGAGCTAACTCAACGGGCGCTTTCAGAGCACCTATAAGTAAGTCATCTTGTTTTTAATCGACTTAACTTGTGCATAACTCTTTGGTGTTTGCTGAGGGCACCCGTGGCTACCTAGTCAAGTAGTCCCTGTTTGTGGGTAAATCTTACGAATAAACTAGTCCACCAATTTAACTAATTTAGTAATTAATTGGAATTATCAGTCCACTCTAAGATACGTTACTTGTGATAACCAAGAACTCCTGCATAGCGCATAGCACCAAATAAACCACGTAATCGGTGGCTGCATGTTGTACCGTGAGTTCTCACTTCGTCTGGCGTTTGAGCGGGTCCTTGCCACGTCTCCCGACCCACGGCGGCCTAGACATTCCACGTTTTGCTGGTACATCTTTTCAATCTATTCTAGTCTGAGTTAACCAGAACACTATCCTCATGTGGCGACTTGTTCCCACCCCTGTAGGTACGAGCTAGTCCATTACTCCTGTTCCTAATTAACTTGATGCATTTTTGCTATCCCGCACAAACTAGAATGCCTTTTTTAAGGTGACAAAACAAGCTACAGACACTTGTTGGTGACATTTGCAACATTAAGTACCAGATTTGACACTAACCGTTGACATCTCAAACAATGGCAACTGTAGTAGACGGGCAACATGACAGGCCCCTCCTTCATTGCGTGGCACTGAATCGGGCGAAAACAGATATCAAAAAACGGCTTGGTCTGATGTGTGCATGTGCGTTTATGAAGAACTTGTTTCCGACATCCAATGGCAGGTCAGGCTGAATGAGCGACAACAATTAACTTGAAGTAAACCTCTTCGCCCGCACACCTCCACTGTAACTTCACACAATGCCCCATCACATTGGAGTTTATACGTTTTGAAGTAGATAACATTGTTATCATAATGTGATAAATGACGGTAATTTTTCAGTTCTTTTGGTTTGTATATGATTGGTTAGAGTTAGGGTCAAAATTGGATACGCCTCTAATCGTTTCGGAGTTAGCATCTCCTAGTCCTGCTCCACCGTTTCGTGGTTTCAATCACAAACCTCGTTTTGGAAAGTCCTGATTCCTGTCCAATTCTGCCTTGTGATTGGTCCCAGTTTTAATTGCTAATTCGCACAAACAAGAGGGATAGTTGCTACTCAAGAACATCCAAAGTTCCAAATGCAACATATCATTAACAGAAAAATTGGTGTTTCCTAGTAAGATGTTAAAATTACTGGCACCAGCGTAGGCTTCGTTTGGTGTAATCGATGCTGGATGCTTTTCCGCTTCGCATTTTCCGCCCATGCCAATCAAGCATTACTTTGATGGGTTTTAAGTGTTGCGAAGGCATCAGAATGATACTGCAACTTATTAAAGGCACAAATCCAAGTAAAGAAGTGTGATTTCGGCTTAAGCTAAAGCTAGATGTGAGTCAGAAGGTAGTTTTGACACATGGCGTTTTGAAGTAGCAATTTCTGCCCTTTGATGGGATTTGTGTTACTCTGGAAACGCATGGCGCCGCCATCTTGTCATTTTACACGATTATTTCATTTCTTAATGCACAACAATTAGTCGATTCCTAGGTTTAGCGTTGTAGTTTGAAGGAGTTGCGATCGATATAGAGCACCAGCGGTGTTTCTAGTGAAATTAAAGAATCGATCAATGGTGGTCGTCAAAATGAGGCAAAGGTCACTCAAGTTCCACAGAAGGTCAGGGCGTCGTTATTTCATTAAGAACAAGGTGAAGGTACCCACGATCTTGCCGTCGTGCCTTAGTGAGTTGACGTTGTGGAAGAAATCGTCCAGCCTAGAACCGGGTCAGGATGAAATGCATGATCCAAGATTGACAAAGCGCAATTACACCCCATCCAGAAACGCTATTTCATTATGCATCATTCTATGCCTGCCTTTCTTTCGACAGTCTCAATGGACCTGACTACGTTTCGACAAACTATGAAGGATATCGACAGCAGACGTCTGTGCACTTGATGGAAGTCGCCTTCACGGGTACAACAGCTCGTAGTTGCCCAGGTTGGTAAGCAGCAGTGTGTCCTCAGGTTGGGTCTCAGGTGTTGCATCCTGCTAAACACACTACATCCTTCATTTGAATTAGTGTCTACTAATTGCTTCATTCAGGAGAGGTGGATCTATAGCCAAAGAGAATAATCAATCAATCGCAGTAATTATCTGGATGCGGATGACACCAAGTACCCACTTTGTATAAGTTTGGATGTAATAATAGGCATTTAAACGACGAGGTAACGCATTACTGACTTTGGTCAACTCCTGTGCGATCAGGTTGTTTGCCTTCATGTTGCATCAATCAAGTGTTAATGCTAGTATGTCATTAACCTGATTAGGAAATGAATGCGCATTGAACTTTCCAAGTAATTTTGAATGTACCTTATTTGCAGGTGGTTGATTGATTTGGTGTCTTCTCATTTGGTGGACGGCCTCATCCAGTTTTTTTCCACTAATTCAATACTCAAGGTGATTCATGAAGGAATTTTTAATTTGCAACCACAAACAGTCCCCTCGCTTACCCCCCTTCGACCAGGTGATCTGATGCTGGTGTCTTGATCCTCTTTACAGGCCATCATTTCTGCAAATTATTGAGATTTTGCGTGAAGCGAATGATGATGACATTCGGTCACCTTCGAAGAATGCGCAGGTACCACAGCCGCTTTGACGGAAGGGAGATCTTGTCGACAAAATCAGAAACGGGTCGGTTTCACGGAGTCGATGGGACAGTCGATTTGTCCAATATGGCTGCGTACGTGCAGTGATATCTGTGTTCGACATATGAGCGCAAACATTTGTGGGATTAGCCAAGTGCAGCCGCATGAAACAGGGTTTGTTGTAGTGCTTTGAATTTGATCTCAATTTGATACACTGCCTCATGGAATAGCAACAAAGTAGTCATCATCTAGTGATTCCCGGTATGTATTTAGGTCGCATAGCTGCAGCCCAGACTAAAGGGCGTGAAATACAACAGGTCTGGAAATTTTAAGTCAACTCTAGAAGACCTACCACTATCCCCCATTTCCACGAAATTGCGGAGATGTGCCAATTACCCGACCCCGATCAAATGTCCTACCCATTTCACGAAGCAAGAAGCCTTTGATAGACCGGATTAGCTTCCATGCTGTCTGCGTTGGCACTCAGTTTAGCATGCAGGCTGAGATTGTAGCAACCATGTGTCCTAAGTCAAAACATTAAGCCACGTATGATATAGTAGCATAGGTACTTTTTTTCGATTCGCAGATCTTGAACTGTGACTTCTGTAATTGTAGTCGACTGAAATGGAACAAATTGACGGGCTTGTTATTTCCAACCGTACATTGTTGGGTCACCACGTCAACAGTGTGTTCAGACATCTACTTGCGGGCATTGGTGTGTGTGTACTATCTTCGCGTACTCGACTTGACTCAAGTGAGCTCATTTACGATAACTCCAACAAGGACCCTGAAGGTTTTCAGCCAAGATGCACATGGTCATTCGGTATCTCCCAAACGGGGTCACTGACGATCGTGAATCTGCCTTTTCCATCAGAAGAGAAGTTACCTTGTCGTATGTATTCAGTTGCTAACAAAGGTCTGTGTGTATGGAATAGCACCACTGACATCTAGACAAGAATAAATGATTTATCAACAATAATTGATTTTGTGCTCTTAATGAGTTTGCCGTTTTATCTGTGAATCAACACCAAACACGGTTACCTTGCTGTGCCTTTGGGTATACATTGCCCTGCATTGGGATGGGTCGCTACTCTCAACATCACGGCATTGCATTTATGAGAGACGCGTAACCAGCATTCTGGAATTCCAGTATTCCGTGTGCTAGATCTGACCGCTTTATCTCATGCCCTGGTTTTGAGTCATATTAAAACGGACAGCGCAATTATTGAGGTGGTCTCAACTGGCAAATAGACTTTAGTCCAGTTTTAGTCAACGCAACACATGCTTTGTCAGGAACTAAGAATAACTAGGTTTCAAAGTTCATGACCAACGAAGCGGTAAGGAGCGTGAGAGAGGATTGGCAGCTGTTCGCTGCCAAACCAGAACTCGGGAGTGTGCGGCTTGAGGTTGGCACGCATCTGGTAGGTTTGTAACATTTTCTGGGATGGATTCGAAGGTAGAGTTGTCAATTAAATTGTGACGAAATACACTCTCAAGTCAATCACCTCGGCTTAGTTGACAACTTGAACTGATCACGAGTGGTGGTTTATTACGTGTTGCAAATTCTCAAGTACTGCTAGGCGAAGCGCCTTCTCTAGCTTGCTAGCAACGTAGCCGCGCTAGGACTCAAACAAAGCACGCATGAGTCAGCACCTCCACAGATAGGGCATCAGAAGACCTCGTGCAAGGTGTGTGGGCGGACCTGAGTGGAAGCTGGCGCGTGAATGGGCCAATAGGAGGAATCCAAATGTTGCTGAACGATATGGCTTTGAGGATGCCGAATCCACAGCACCAGGACATCCACTGAATTTTCCCACTCAACTCGATTTGCGGAAATTCCATCATTTTGCAAATGCGTTCCACGGAGTGTTTCGCTTAATGGCGCATTAGAGGCTGTTATTACTGTGAACATGACCAATCTGGGGGTGAGTTAGCCTTTTGTGACAAACAAATTGATGCGTGAGAATACAAGGTACTTTTCGATTTATTTGTTGAGGGCCCCGGCATGTTGTCTTGGACCACGCCAGGGCCACTGCGTCAGTCCAGGCCGATTACGAAGGTGAAGAGGACCGGAGAGGACGAGGCACAACCGTTTGGTAGGCAGCTAAACGCGGTTGTGTCGTGTTGGCTGACGCAGTCGAGCGGGTTAGTTAAAATACAGATGTCTGCATGGTCACATGGATAGAGCGGGTGGTGGTCTTGGTAATGGTACGTACAGAGAGGGGCGGATGAGCAAGTGGTCCCAGTGGCAAGCGGGGGGCGTGTGTGTGGGGCTGTGACAACTGGGTTATTGGACGTGAATCCACACGGTTCACTGCATATTATTGAATAATCACTTCCACCAACGTTGATCTTTCTTACGCCAATCGGTGTACTTCGCCTGCCTATGCAAACATTCAGCATTTTAAACTGCTTTGCTTGTTCGTACATCTCCAAGTTCGCAGTTTGGCTTTCTGGCCATAGTGGGACAATACGTAGTTTGTGCAATGAAAGGAGGGACATGCGTATATGTAGCGGCGTATATGCGTGGCCAACAAACACCTCACATCACTTCTAAGGATTGAAAGCGAAGTTTGCTTCAAGCACTAGAAGCAAGTGGGGTTTTGCCACTTTGAGAATACAAGACAAATTTGGTCAAATTCCACTGGAACCAGGTTGGGGTTTACCACTAACTAAACCGACAACTAATCAAGCGTGTTTTATGTGGCTAAGGGCTCACTAAAGGATGTTTTGAAAAGTAGGAAGCACATGAGGACTTTCCATTGTCAAAAGCCAACTCATCTTCCTGGAAGACACGGTTGCCAGTCAAATGAGTTGGAGTCATTTGTAGAACTCCTTGTTCAGTTGAACAAATTTGCCGCCATCTGTTAGTGAAAGCTATGAAATTTCATTCGAGATCAATAAAAAACGACGGGTAAGTCAGTTATAGTCATGTGTAAATAGTTGCTGATCTTATCGTTCGACTTTTGTCTGATATAAATAACGCGAAAATGCCTTTCTTTTCCATCGGCTGCTACAAAAAACAGGGTTTTTTGGGGGTCTTAGTTTCACCCATGGCTAGCCCATTATGCGTTTGGTCGTATCGTTTTGTTGTGGGCCCCAGTATGTGGTCTTGAACCACGCCGGGGCCACGGAATCAACCCTGGCCCGATTACGTTTCCCTGATACCCGCGATGAAGAAAGAGGTACGAGAGGACGTGGACACAACCGTTTACTTCAGAGCTCAATCTCGTTGGTGTCGTTGTGTCGTGTGTGGGGTTTGTGCGCGTGTATTTATACCTCAGATGTGTGAGTCATACATGCGCTAACACCGAGACCTAGGTGTGAGGATAATCCAACATAAATATTTTTGCTAATGAGGGGGGAGTTGAGGATCCGACGTTTCTTTAATTCAATCGGAATTCAATGATGAATTAATTGCACCGAAGTCTGCAACGGTATTCGTGTGTTACCTGAGATGTGGCACAAGGTGATAGAAAACGATGGGCAATATTTCCAAGATTACGTTCGTTATTCTCAATTTTCAAATTTTGATAAAATTCCTAACGAATCTGCATAGCTTTAAATTATGCACAAAAAATATTGCAGCCGACCAATATCCTGTGGTAAATGACATCATGGCATTTGTATGTATATTTAGGCTACACGTGAATACCAATGAAGACGGACTTCCTAGAAATCGGATTAACCTTAGGCGGGTCTGTTTCATAATTTTGACCTCGTGTCAACGCCAACCACTAAACCGCAACTAGTTGATGTAAGAGATCACAGTCAATGTGCATTCCGCGATCGGTCGTAGAAGATGTTTCAGTAGTTTGAGTTTAAGCCCCACCTTACGACCCTCTAGCTAACAGCCCGTAGCAACTCGAGAATGGAGTGAAGATAGGTAACGGAGGACACAATCGTTTATTAGCCTCACGCCAGCCAAGCGTGTGGATCAGTGGACGAATGACAGACGTCTGATAACAGTAACTAATTAGAATGGGATGAGTCATCGCCACCGTCAGGTCAGTGAACAGGGTTCATTCAGGCGCTATCGCTGTTAATCCGGAGATAAGGGCCTTTGCATATATATGTGTACACTTGCACAAAGTATCTTGTTCAAGTGACATGCATACTTTTCTCATACACACGAATGCACACTTCAACCAATAGAAATGGTTGGTGTCAAGTGCAGCAATCAACACTGACACTAACGTGTTTGCAATGTTGTAGAATACAATAACATTTGAAGGGTTTCTCACTAGCACACATGAGAGCATCACGAAAGAAAACCTTACAGATTTCGCAGACTCCCTCTCTAGAACAACATGCCTCGGGCATGCACCTGACATCCTCTGCAGTTGGCACAAGACTGGCATGGGAATCCTTATTTGCATCGTCGATTGGGAAGGATACTTGGCAATTTGTCCGTGCGCGACGAATCGGAAGCAGATGAGGTGCTGAAACGCATGCAGAGTGATCACCGCTGGTCACCTTCCATCACACGGCAAAAGGAGATGCGTGGCAGGCAAAAATACCAACTACATGCGCCCTACCGCTTACTACGGAGCCAAAAAACTCAACAGTACACTGCGATGGCTAAAATGGAACACCGCTGGAGGGTGGGAC
>UXSR01005950.1:3444-18372 GCA_900604375.1 Mesocestoides corti
GCTGCATCTCATTGGGTGCTGCAATGGAAATCTTTTGGCGCATAGTTTGCCATCAATTGGGCTAGGCTCGAAATTGCACACTGTGAGCTTTTGGTGTCAAGCATAAGCACAAAGTGTCTTTCTCGTACCTTCGATAATTTCAATTTGCGTACTAATTGTAGCAATCGTGAAGGGGCTAGGATGTGAACTTAAATCGTTGTCTTGCAGAACGTTGAATTGGGTTTGATGTGCTGCTTTGTCCAATTGGAAGGAGTTGACTTGGAGCTGGCCTCTACGCATAATCCACTGTTTCCTATTAACAACGCGAGCACAGTAGCACTGGCTTTACGCCTGAGTTATAATCAATTATTAAAATTTGGTTTGCCTGAATCTTTGTCAAGATTGCTCCCGTGTGCAAGTTAGAAAAATATTGCTCCTCACGCGAACGCATTTACCCTTAAAAGAGCCATTTATCGTTTTCCCAAATTATGGCTCATTGCCTTGAAAACCTTTCAGTTATGCCTGTCAAATTCCTTCAAATTTGCCTTCAAGTTTTGATGCAGTGATCATTTTCGGGTATCTTCAGTTCTGTTTAAATGGTGGCCAGGTTTAAGGAAGACAAATTTTACCCAAATATTTGATGACGTAAGGGGTCAGGCAGGAAAATCCGTTCATTCTTAAGTCACAAATTGCGCCTACAATGTCTAGTGATTTCGTCTTGCGCTTTGCCTGTCTCCCATACAACGAATTTATGTGCCCCTTCACACAGTGGACAACAAAGTTGAGTTTCAGCTGCATGTTTGTGGGGCATTGAAATACTGATAAAATTCTCTTCTGCGAATACGTATCTGTGGGTTGGGATGCTGATCCTAATGACTAGAAACAGTGCATGTCGTGTTGGTTACTGCCTCATTTTGATGACTGACATCAAGAAAATTAGCACAGTCTGTACGGAAAACAACTTTGCTTGACAAAGTAACACGAATGAGAATGAGCAATGAAGTTATTTCCTGGTTTCGTTAATCAGAGCTTAAGCCAACGATTGCATCGTTAATGCGTTTTTTGGCAGTGGATTCTTGGTAGTGCATCAAAATGAGTTAAGCAATCATTACGCGAACAACATGGGACATAACTGCTGCTGGTTTTTGGTACAAATTTTGTTGCAATCTGCGTCCCACCTCGGTTCTGCAGATATATAAGCAAATTAATTGCAAATAAAAATGCAGTGAACACTCAACTCAATCTATGGAATATTCTTTGCCGTTTCCTGTGACTTTGCGCCATCACTTAAGTAGCGTAGGAATGTCGTCACAAAAGACACTTGCAGGCTTCGAGACAGTTAAGTCATCTACGAATTTACCGATATCGTCGAGCATTTTGAACAGTTTATCCACTATGGCGTTGTGCTGCACTGATCGGAACAGACCGTAGTCTGATGTAAACAAGTCCCGTAAATATGCCACGTGGGGAAGAACTACCCAAACTAGTTCCGAGAGGGTCTTCTAAGTCGCGGAATCAACGTGTGGGTCGATCGTTGGGATGCAGCAGTGGTGTGATTTGCCTAATTCCCTGCCCAGTGTATGGTCTCGTCTGATCAAGTTCTTTTTTAAGTTTTTTTTTCAATTGACGACTGTAGTGTTGAGCAGTCACCATCTAACCATTTTCCAGGAGTTCGTAATTAGGTACATCCTTCAGCTTCCACCAGTTACACAGGATAACATTTTGTAAGTGAATGGCCTGTTTCGGCATCGATGTACAGCTGGCTTGCATAAGACCTACCAATAAACCTTTACGTTTGGAATTTGGCAAAAAATATACCCTCCATCACTCGTCACAATCTTCTACAGTAAATCCTTTTTTGCATTCATGCGTTAGCGTAGGTTGCTTCTATCAGCACATGCAAAACCAAAAATCCAAGTTTTCAACTTTTCCCGTTTGGTGCAACTGCGTTTAAATAGCTGTACGCCTGAGTACTGCCTGTGCTGAAATCTCTTGGTGCGTGCGCATTGAGTCCTCATCCTTTAAACTTACAATTCCTCAACGTCAAATTTTCGAGTTTGTGTGTGACGCAGCTGGTCACTAAGATTCAAATCAACACTTCTCTACTTTTCGTACACCAATAATTGCGCGTTACATGAGGCACAACGTCGGCACCACGAACACCACAATTTGATTTTCCCCGTGATTTAGAATCATCTTTACCGTGTTGAAATTCGTGTACAATGCCGCGCCAACGCATGTGCAGTTTATCAGTTGCCATCATACACACTGCAATTCTGTAAGGGTTATGTAGCACACGTTGACTTATTGTTCGGTGTCCGATCATTTAAATAATCCACGAAAGACCACTAAAATATTTCGACCGGAAATATGACTCTAAACTCCAAGAAAAAGGCAACAAATATGAGCACACACATAAAATATCACAAAACGTGTTGTTAAATGCCTGATGGATAATTTGAGCGGAAGCCGAAGGGTTATTTCGTCTTTTCAAGTCGTTTGTTATGTTGTTCTAGGGTCAATATCACACAAATAGAAACGGCAAAAACATGATTACTTAGAAGCAACAATCTCATTCTTCGCAGCTGATCTTGACGTTAAAGTAAAAAGTTTCATGACTGTAAGTCTCAAATGCTCATTTCAGTAGCAAAACATTTGTAACGAAAAGCAAGTGGATCCCGGAGGAAATACGCCTCTGTGTCATTGCAACCGATTCCCCAAACACCGACAGGTGAGTGCTGATACTAGACATGATTGAACCCAATGACTTCCTACTAATCTGCCTCTGCATTTGTAGGAGTCATGCACACCATCATTTGTCTGCTGGCACTCATCGCGCATGTGTTCGCGGATGGGCCATCACCACAGGAACGTGCTGATCTTATGGAGATGTTCACTAGGGCTCGTGAGGTTGTTACACCAACAGCAAGCAACATGAATCTTCTGGTTAGTACTTGCTCACTATTCGACTAGTAGTTCTTTTGTGCTCTTATTTGAGTGTCACCACACTCATTCATCCTCACTGCTTCTACGCAAACAGCATTCAAACCTAGTCTATTTTGTTCCGCCTTATACTACGCACTCGTCACGGTCGTTAGTTAACCGCTTAAGCAGTGCTCTGAATAAGCCGTCATCGACATCAGCCAGTGCAGCTAAATTGCGATTCGGCTCAGGTTCAAATATACTTAGCAGGCTGCACACCAATAGACCATTATCACCACCTTTTTGTCCCCTTTCAGATGTACTCTGAGGAATTGAAAAAACTAGCCGCGAACTGGGCTTCGCGCTGTATATATGACTATCCTGATACGGAACCAGCATACGAGGACACAGAAATGCATAAAATTGTGTCAGTCGACCGGAAACACACTTTCGATGAGATGGGTCGAATTGTCTTGAAGGAATCCAGCAGGTACGATAATAACAATGACAATGGCTCGTATTTTAAGCTAGTAAGTGATTGCAATCAGTAGTTTTACATCTAAAGATATTTTAAGACAAACATTTGTAGTGATCATGTAAAAATGCATTAAATGAGATCCGAGCGAGCAAGGGAGGATTCTTCTGCTTACAAGCCTAGAAGTCAGAGCGTGGTGATATCTCCAAATTTCGGTCTGATTTTTTCATATTTGCGATTATTTTGTTTTGTTCATTCGAGCAGTATCGACTGCAGTAGGATGTGCACAAGCCAAAGGTCGTAATTTCGGAACTTGGAAGGATGTGTATTTCGTGAATTGTGTTTTCAATAACGCGTAAGTTAAAACTATTTGATCAATGTCTGTCAGCATTATCAAGTCACTCTTTACTGTACTATTTTTAAATTAATTTTGGAACCAATAAAATTGAATTTGTTATAGTTGCAATATCAGTTTGTTGTATTTAAAAAACAATATTATTTTTTAAAAAGTGACCAATATCATGATGGAACACAATATGAACTTGGAGCGATATGCAGCAAGTGCCCTGCGGATTCCAAGTGCCACCGCAATCAGTGCTCCAAAATGCTGCCCTCTACACCCCAGAACCAACTGACACCAACCACTACCATTTCTGCCTCCACTACCATCAACGCAGTTACCACTCTTCAAGCTGCGATGCTTTCAATTTCCTACTGCCTCTAATGTTGCTTTATCCTCTCTGATTCTACTTTCTGCCTAACAACCCGATTGGTTATGATTAAATGTTGAATGCATAAACATATAGCAGCTTTTAAGGCATTACTTGGGTATTACCCGAATATTATGCGACAAGAGACAATATTCAAAATCTATAACACAAATGCTGCTCTTCAGAAGTCACGAAGGTGCTCTGGTGATTTATCTTAATGTGCAGATAGTTTGCTGCTTAAGACATGATGCAACTGTTACTAAGGCTGAATATGGTGTCAGATGAAATGGTTTGGTTCACTTGTACGTGTCTGGAGATTACACACAGACAGTGAAATCTACCAACGTGTAGACTGTGGTCATCCACTAAAACAAACTCCAAAGTAAGGACAAGTTGCTGTAAGAAGAGAGCGGCAAAATTTGTGATTCAGAATCATGCTTGATCAGGAATTGACTGCTGCCTATCATGGTATCGTTACTGCATCGAATTCTACTAAGGCGTTAGTCTCACAGATGTCTGCTCTGGCATCCCTTGTTCGACTTTTACGACTTCTACACCTTGTGCAGCTAAAGCCGACATTTTGGGTTTAAGTATTCGCATTACATTTTCAAAGACACAGGAAGAACTAATTTCAGTGCCTTCTCAACTTTGTATTTTAATTGTGTTATGCATGTCCAAGTAGTCGGGAACCAAACTCTTATTTTTAAAACAACGACTGATGCAAATAAATGCCACCTACAGCAAAACGTTAACGTTGCATTACGTCCGTTTCTGTGACACATGACATCTAGATGCATAGATTGCACCCCAACCAAAACGTCATCTCATCGCTGAACAAACAGTGAGGTATTCCGATGTCATGGTCATTCATGCACTTTACATTAAGCTTGGTATTTAAAGCAGTCTGTTTCACAAGAACCTTAATTGTGTCTAAGTCAAAAACTGAAGTGCGTTGGCGTGATCGTCGATCCAATTAACTACAGAGAAGGTACACTGGTATTTTTCCAGTGCGTTGTTGTGGTAGACAACTCTGGTTGACACCAACTGCCACCAAGACAGCTCGGGAAATTGTACTTGGCTTGTAAGTGCAAAACGGTAAGTTGAAACGCCGCTACTATTGAAATGTCTTTGTATACAAGCCCACCCTCAACTCCCAAATGTAACAAAATTAGCACGATGAATGGAAGTCTTTGTATAATGTTTCATATTGACTTTAAACTGCAGTTGTGCCTAACCATTGATATCTAAACTAGACGAAATTTATACAACTGGAAGTTCTTGCACTAGACCAACATCATTGTCAACCAGAATGGGAGGGCAATACTCGCGGCAACACATTTCTGAAGTAGGGATTTCCTGTTTTTTTGTCAAAACAAATAATGATAATTAGATGGGTTAAACAAGTAAAAAGCGCAGAGCTAAGTAAATATTTTACCTTATGTCCCGGATGGTAGCTCAATCTAGTAAAAAATGCGGACATCTATACAGCCCTCCCCTAAGAGCGTTCACGGGTGTAGTGAGTTAAACATGACCAAGTCCGTGATGATTCTAATGTCACCCACCACACGAAATCGTGCTTACACGCACTGCCAGCTTAGCTTTTGTTTCTATGTTAGATTAAATCACTTAAACTTGTTTCAGATCAGTTAAACCGTACGCAATTAGATATTGGTGTGAGGCAGGCAGGAATATGATATTTGCTATTCCGTCCTAGGATACAATGAATGCATGCGCCTCTCTGTACAGTGATCATTAAAATACTATTTCGCTAATAATCAAGCGTGGGTTGGAATGCTCAACCATATCAAACTCATGTTCACCATATACAAATTGGGCATTCTCACCAAGTGAAACAACCCTGTTTGTCAGAAGAAGACATAAACAAATGTGCAGAAAACTTACACGCTCACACGATTAATTCTACCCGTGCACCCTTGTGCATGATCTCTGCACTACTCCTTCCACTCACCTGGCCTCTCAGCCATTTGTTCGTTTATTAGTTAACGCAAACTGAATTTTTTCTCATTCTCCATTAGTCAGTCCATCTGAAGTGGTTCCAGACTACATGACGGGACCCGCAAGTGATTAAACGCTGCAACCGTGTACACGGGTAGACACTTCAAATTTCAATCACCAACTACAATTTACTGCTTTTGTGATTGGTCAAACACAAACGTGCATTCAATACGGATCATGTGTGTTTTGAAAGGGCCACAGGCTGCATTTCACATTGGCATTTCGCACTTCTCGATTAGCTTTGACACCCAGTTGCAAGGACGACGGAGACTTGTATTGAAGCAGAAGAAGCAGATTGCACTGTCACTTATGCTGAAGCTGTTTAAACACTCACACCGTCTATTGACGCATTGTTTGCTATCCTTCGGGTTAGGCTCGAAATTGCCCATAGTGAGCTTCTAATGTTATCCATAGGCACAAAGTGCTTGTCCCCTGCTATAGGCAATGTAAATTTATGTACCAATTGTCTTGCAAAACGCTGAGTTAGGGTTTATTTGCAGCTATGTCCAATTGGAAGAAGTTGACTTGGAGCTGGCCTCTGCGCACAATCCGCACTTTTCTACATACAACGCTAGCACAGTAGCATTGGTATTACTCTTGAGTTATAATTAAGCATGATAATTTTGCTTGCCAGAATTTCGTGATAACACTGGTCACGTGTGGAAATCAGAAAAATATTGAAAGGTGCTCAGTAATTTGTTTTCTGCAAAATCGAAGAGACCACATTAGAAACCCCACCATCTAACGTCACCAGATGCACTGGAGAACATTCTTCATATGGAGGCCATGTTTCGGCGTCGATGTATAGCTGGCTTGCACCAGACCTACCGATGAACATTTACGTTTGGTTCATCACTGGTCACAATTTACCATAGAAACTCCTTTTTGTTGCGTTCATGCGTTGGCGTAGGTTGTCTTCTATCAGCACATGTAAAACTGCAAACACCCAAGTTTTCGAATTTTTCAATTTGGTACAAATGCGTAAAAGCGGTGATTTTAATCTTGGTGAACAGCTGCGTCGCGCACAATCCCAAAAGAATACCAAAACGGCGGTGCAATTTTTCAAAACATTTCGGTACATTTCGTACTCAAGCACACAGCAATTTCTACGATCAGTGCTCAATGCCATTGTGGAATACAGCCTAAGGCCCTACCCAAATACACCTCGTGAATTTTGAATGAATGCTTGTGGTTGACCGATCACGAATGCAATAAGTTGTAGGAGATGATTTAAATTTGAAATGTCTACACGTGTACGCGGTTGCAGCGTTTGGTCAATTTGGGGGCCCGTCATCTGGTCTGGAACTACTTCAGATGGACGGACTAAAGGAGGTTGAGAAAATATTCAGTTTGTGTTACGTAATAAACGTAGAAATGGCCGAATGGTCAGATGAGTGGAATGGGCAGTGCAGAGATCATGCAAAATTGTGCACAAATAGAAACGATCGTATGGGTGTGAATGGTAGTTATCTGCATATTTGTTTTCGTCTTATTTCGGCAAACAGGGTTGTTTCACGTGGCGCAAATTCTCAATTAGTTTAGGGTAAACATGAATTGGAGACGGTTGAGCAGTCCAACCCACACTTTATTATTCGCAAAAAAACATTTTAATGATCATTGTGCAGAAAAATACATGCATGAATTGTATCCTAGGCAGGAAGAGCGTGGTTTCCTGTTTGAGTGCTCACACCAGTAGGTACTTGCTTAGAATATGTTTTGCTCCAATCGCACCACCACACACATCGGCAATAGAAATTGATCAAATAACATATTGATGATCTCTGTGCAGAAGGGCACAAGCAATAATTGTATCCTAGTCAGGAAGAGCAAAAATCACATTTCCGTGACATTGAGCGTGGTTTCCTCTCTTACTTAAATCACGCTGCCTCACGCGTTGACATCAGAAAATGACCGACATGGATTCGGTTTAAAACACCTAAAATCACATAGCTGTTTGTCACAACAATATCGCGTCACAAAGCTCCGATCTTGAGCACGACTATCAATTATATTTTATAGGGCAAACCTCAATGTTTTGAAAGACTTTATTTTCTATTATTGACTCCTGATTCAGGCACAATTGGTTAAGAATGCAACTTACTCCCTTGTGATTAGGTGGCAAGGCAAAAGGTCCGAATTCTGGTTTCTCATTAGGTAAGTGACCACAGTCTAGACAGAAATAGCACACAGTGTCACATTATGTGGTCTCAAGCAGCATGCCACCATGACACAACTCTCACCACAATCACACCTATTTAATGGATCCTAACTTGTTCTAGATCCATCATTGGTGCCAATCACTTTACTTTTGTTTTAACTAAATTGTATCCGGTTTCACTGATATAATCCAACAAGGAAACAACAGCTGAATTGGTAATGCGTGTAGGCACTGTTTTGATTGGTGGCTGCCCCTCTAAACATCACGGACGTGATCACATTTAACACACCTCTCTCGTGTGCACTCTTAGGGCAGGGCTGAAAATGTGCCCGTATTTTGAACTAGACTGATCCTTCACCCTGGTCTAAGGTCAAGAAGTCTACTGAGCACCTCGCTCTTCACTTGCTAAATCCATTTACTTGTCATTAATTCGTTTTAAAAAAAAATAAAAAATCAATACTTTAGAGATGAATAGTCTCAGGAAAAATCGTGCTGACCCGGTTAGGATTGATTTTGATGGATTGCAACCACGTCCAACTGTTTGAATTTCGTCAATTTTAGAAATCAGAGGTGGGGAATGACTAAAGTTTGAAGTCACCAAAATATCTATTCATCGTGCTAATTGTGTCATATTTGGCAGGTGAGGATGGGCTTGCATACAAAGTCATCTCAATAATAGCAGCATTTCAATTTTCCGCTTGGCACTTACAAGCTGAGCACAAGCTCCCTAGCTGTCTAGGTGACAGTTGGTGTCAACCAACGTTGTCTACCACAACAACGCACGGGAAAATTACAGGCAAATCCACTGTGTGGTGAGTCAAATCGGTAAACACTCCTACGGACTCCAGTTTTGATATCAGACATAACCAAGCTCCATGTGACAGCAGACTGCTTCAAACACCGAGTGTAATGCAAATGCACGAATAACCGTTGCCCACAGTCATCTAATCGTTTACTCTAACGTTCAAGTAAGCTGCCACGTAAGAGATAGTGATTCATTTATTTTAGTTGTGATAAGCACAACTTTTATTTTCGGAAGGTGCGAAATTGTATAGTATGAGCAGATCCTGACGTTCAGATTTTACAGGATGTACGCTGAAGAAATACCTCTATGTTTTGTCAGCGATGAGATGGCATTTTCGTTAGCGTGCAATCTACGCATCCAAATGTCGTGCTGCACAGAAACGGACGTAATGCAATGATAACATTTTGCTGGAAGGTAGGCGGGAGTTATTTGCATTAGTTGTTGTTTAAAAGAAATATTTTGTTTCCTGACTGCATAAACATGCATACAAAATGAATTACGAAGCTGCGATGGCACTAAGGTGAGTTCTCACTGTGTCTTTGGAAATGCAATACAAATAACGCTGTCTACCACAACAACACACGGGAAAATTACAGGCAAATCCACTGTGTGGTAAGTCAAATCGGTAAACACTCCTACGCACTCCAGTTTTTGATATCAGACACAACCAAGCTTCATGTGACAGCAGACTGCTTCAGAGACCGAGTGTAATGCAAATGCACGAATAACCGTTACCCACAGCCGCCAAATCTTGTACTTTAACGTCCAAATAAGGTACAACGTACGAGATTTTTATCCATATATTTTAGTTTGGATAAACAAAACTGATCATTCTGAAAGGTGCATAATTGTGGCAAATGACGAGTTCCTGAGGAGACATTGTAGGCCATTGGAGCACCTTCCTGATTTTCCGCAATGAAATTGCTTTTTGGTTAGCGTGGAATCGATGCATCCAAATGTCATGTGCCGCAGAAATCGACGTAATGCCTGATGTCATTTTCCTTTAATCGCACATAACTTTCGGCAGGTGGTATTTAACGGCATTAGCCGTTGTTTTGAAACGAATATTTTGTTTCCTGACTGCTTAAACATGCATAGAATATGTTAAACACGAAGTTGGGAAGGCATCGAAATTAGTTCTCACTGTGTATTTGGAAATGTAATGTGAATACTCAAACTCCCAATGCCGACTTGGCAAAAAATGGATGCGAGGAAAGGCATTTGAAAGCCTAACTCCCTAGTATAATTCGGTGCATTAAAGATGCCATGAGAGGCATGGCTGCAGGGCTGCTGTAGGTTTTGCATTCAATATTTAATCTTAACCAATCAAATAGTTAGGCCGAAAGTAGAATCAGAATGACACATACTTGTTGCTGCTGTGGCAATTGGTCTATTTGGTGTGCTGCATACTTAAACCTGAGCGGAATCTCAATTTTGCTATATTGGCTGATGTCGGGTACGGCTTATTCACAGCACTGCTTAAGCGGTTTATTAACGACAGTACAAGTTGCATGGCAAAAAATAAACCCAAAGAAAAGGACCAGGTTTGGAAGCTGTTTGTGTAGAATCAGTGTGGTGACCCTTGAATAAGAGCACAAAAGAACTAAAAGGCAAATAGTTACCAAGTACTAACCAGAAGATTCATGTTTCTTGCTGTTGGTGTAACACCCTCACGAGCCCTAGTGAACATCTCCATGAGCTCAGCACGTTCCTGTGGTGATGGCACATCGGCAAACACATGCGCGATGAGTGCCAGCAGACAAATGATGGTGTACATGGCTCCTACAATTTCAGAGGTAGATTAGCAGGAAGTTAATGGGTTCAATCATGCCTAGTGTCAACACTCACGGTACCAACGTTGAGTAAATTAGTTGCAATGACACAGAAGCGTATTTTCACGGCTTGCGTAGCTTCCGACTAGCGTGGGTTGAAATGCCGCCGTGTCATGTGCCTCCCACTGGCTGATGCAACAACAACTCATTTCATGCCCTAAATGTTTATATTTGTGACTACGAATATTTTGGCCTTAATTCGTAGCTCAACAAGGAGCATGTGGGATGTGCAATTAATCGAAGCATGATCTTGGAACATGACTGAGTTGTTTCAAACGCCTGCTAAGACTTCACCAAATCATTTTATGCCCTAAATGTTTTTTGTTTGTGACTGCGAATTTTCTTGCAATAAAGTTGTAGGGCTACAAGAAAACTGTGTGATGTGCAATAAAATGGACTGTGCTGTTTCAGATCCACTGCATTTAGATGGAAATAAGTGCGAAATACATTTCTCTGTGCTGGTTTGGCAGAAAGAAGAAAATCATAAACACAATAATGTATAGTGAACTCAATTCAGTTGGGATCTTGACAAGGGGTCTTAGAAATGAAGCAACTTAATTACTCGCAGAATTTGAAGCATCCGGAAAGGGACTGCCACAAAACTGACCATTTATAAAGAATTGTTTGAATGCCTGCAGTGACTCCCGATTCAATGTCCCACAACCACTGAGTGAGCAAGCTTTCCCCCTAAATTCATTTACTTTTGATTTTCCCCAGTGATTCGTTTCACGTGCGCTTGATTAGTTTCTTTGTTTTCTGTTTCCAATAACATCTCATTATAGACATGCGTTGATTATCCGCATCCTCTTTTTCTTTCTGATTCCGGGTTGTTTCCAAAGACTGTTTGCATTTTGGCAATTATCTGATGGGAGGAAATGGCTACCTGAATTCATGTGCATCGTTGAAGTGCTGTGAATGTCGTGGAACACTGCTTGACAGCGAGTTCCACCCACTGCAACCCCATTCTTCCAACAACCACACCGGACCGCTTTGCATGGTCAAGTTGACACTCAGTTTGAATTGGACAACTTGTGCTGATAACTGCACCGACGAAGTAATCTGCTGTCAGTGAAACCTCGCTTATGATGACGTCAAATTCAGGCACTTGTTCAAGTGTTTTCCGTCTCAAAAAGCTATGAAACTGTGTCTTGGGATATTTGTTATTGTGTCACTGTGGCAATGAAAGAAGCATTGTGTGATGAGGGTGCCTAAGTTGTTTGTGGAAGACACTAAATTGCTCAAGTGGCCAGCTCGCAATAAGCAGGTTCTGGTTGGTCGATTTGGCAATCTCACTGACGTTTGCGCATCTGCAGGACATCGGTTTAGCTGACACGGGAGTGTCCGGTTAATTTACGACTGAACGCAGGCAAATATTGGCACCCTGTTCTCCACTGTCGCATGTGGCACTTAGACTTGAAAGAAATGAAGATAAAACAGACAAACTTTGATGTGCTTTCACCCGACACAGACGCTGGATGAAAATGACTTGCGCTCGCGGCTGTTTGCGAGGTCAACCTGTAGTGGACTGACAGCCACCTCGCGTGAGTGATGCGTGCATGAGGGCCCGAGTGGACCAATGACTCACCCCTTTTTGTCATTGGCCTCTGTCAGCATTCGACTGTCACGCACGCGTACTCATACGCCCACAAAACCCCTTGGTTGGTTTGACACGAATAAACAGTCGTGTTCTCTGTCGCCGCTTTTCCCTCATTCCTCGGGTAGTTACAGGATGTTAACTAGAGGGTTGTAAGGTAGTGCTACTAGCCTCTAGCCACTACGAACACATAAATGCGCGAGATAAGTCAGGGCTGCTCACACCTACTTCACCTTTGTTTTGCACATTTTTCCCTGATTACATGGTGTTGCATTGAATCGCATCGAGTTAGCCAGCCAGCGTTACTGATCCTTATTAGGCGTATTATTTTCTTCGAAGAACAGGGTTGCAAACTGTAGAGTAGTAAATTCGACCTTGATAAATCCAACGTTTAAGTCAATTATTGAAATCAAATCGAAAAATCGATCGGCACACTGAAACATTGTCATGATTCCAAAATATTTACTTAAAATGGCGCTTAATTTATCAATATCACCGCAAATAATTTTTGTGGAGTGTTCGCGCCTCCTTAGCCAACGACAAACAATCGTTGTCTGAAGATAGCGATGGATTTATAAATCGCCGATGCAGATGTCAAACTACACGCGCACGCCACATGCATACACCCCTTGTTATTGGCTTGTGATCTTAGAATTTGAGTTGAATTCTCCACACCGAAGCACCTGTGACAAGACAGTCTGTTGTCCAGATGCATTTGTGCCTGATTTGTCTAAAATTCCATAATGATTAAACTCTTGTTTTACTCAATATCTGGCACTGATCAAAATATCATCTTCTACTAATGGCGACAGTGCATTGCAACACAATTCTAAAGTAGGGATTTCCTGATTTTTTGTAAAACGCAATAACGATTATTAGATGGGTTAATCAAGTAAAAAGCGTAGTACTAATTAGATGTTTTACCTAATAACCAGAATGATGGATTGATCTAGTTTAAAGTGCGGACATCTTTGCAGCCTTCACTTAAGAGTGTACACGAGAGAGGTGTGTTAAATGTGATCACGTCCGTGATGTTGTGAGTGCCAGGCACCACACGTAACGGTCTACATGCATTACCAATTCAGCTGCTGTTGCTATGTTGGATTAAATCAGTCAAACCGCCTACAATTCAGTTAAACCACAAGTAAAGTGGTTGGCGCCGATGATGGATCTAGAATAAGTTAACGTGCTCGGCATTAAAAAGGTGTGATTGTGGAGAGTTTTGTCGTTGCTGTATGCTGCTGGAGACAACAAAATGTGACACTGTGTGCTATCTTAGTCTAGATTGTGGCCACTAACTTAAGGGGGATTCAGGAGTAAGACAATTTGCCATTCCAACTAATCTCACGTAGTAAATTACATTCTTAACCAATTGTGGCTGAATTGGAACTCAATAATAATTAATAAGTGGTCAAGTAAACAATTGAGGTTTGCTGTCTAATAAATAATCGATAGTGGTGCCCGAGATCGGAGCTTTGCGACGTGATTTTGTTGTGACAAATAGCTAGTGGAAAACCCGCCATGTGGTTTTAGGTGTTTCAAAATAAAACCATGTCGGTCATTTTCTCATGTCAAGGCGTTTGGTGGCGTAAATAAGAGAAGACGCATTCTAAGCCAGTGAATACTGGTGTGAGCAATCAGACAGAAAATCATGCTCGATGTCACGGGAATGCGATATTAGCTATTCCGTCCAGTGATACAATTCATGCATATGCCATTCTGCACAGTGATCAATGACAATGTTATTCCGCTAATAATCAGGTGTGGCGTGGAATGCTCAACCAGGTGAAAAACCCTGCAGATAATCAACGCAGGTCTATAATGCGATGCTTTTCGATTCAACAAACTAAGAAACTAAGCAAGCCCACGTGAAATAATTCGCTAAAGTAAATCAAAAGCAAATGCATTTCGATGGAAAGCTTGCTCACTCAGTGATTGTGGGACACTGAACAGGGAGTCAATGCAAGCATTAGAACAATCCATTAATTCCTGGTTGGTTTTTTGCCGGTTTTCTCCTTACTGATGTTTAAAATTGTGTGAGCAATTAGATAACCTCATTTCTAAAACCCTTAATCAAGAACCCTACCAAATTGAGTTTAATTTCCTCAGCTTGTTCAGGAGTTAATTCACTCAAGAAATGCTCCGCCAAACCAGCAACCACATCACGACATGTTTTTCCTGCGCTCTTATTTCATTGAAATTGAAACAACTCTGTAAATTTGCAAGAACGTGTTCCGTTTTATTGCACATGACACAGTCTCCTTATTGCCCTACACCTTTGCAGTCATAAACGACAATATTTAAGGTATCAAATGAGTCGCTGTTGTTTCAGCCAGTAAGTATCTCATGACACGGCATCATTTCAACCCACGCAAGTCGAAAGCTACATAAACCGTGGAAATACGCCTCTGTGTCATTGCAACTAATTTCCTCAACA